>MDKI01137707.1:0-11254 GCA_005239505.1 Nicotiana paniculata
AATCAATGTTTTGCTTTGCTGAGTAGTATTCCACACGCTTCTCTTGTCTCTAATGGCATCCCCCTTTCAAATTTGTGTTTTTGGGTTTATTTATATGTTTGGGACAAACCCTAAACGTGTAGGAGACTTCTATTCAAACCGGGAAATACTTAAAACCTTTAAAACTCGGATTGGACCAGACCAGGGACCAGGCGTTACAGACCAAACGCCTGGCTAACGCCTGGCCAGGCCTGGCGTTAGGGCCCAGACGCCTGACTAACGCCTGGCTAGGCCAGGCTTTACAGCCCAAACGCCCCCCAAACGCCTGGCATGGCCAGGCTTTACAGCCCAAAAGCCTGGCTATAGCCAGGTTCAATCCTTTTTGACTCTTGAGCGTGTTTTTGACATTTATGCCTCCATTTAGCTCGGCTTCCATCTCCAATTCACCTACACATGAAATAGACTTCATTATGCTCAAACGAAGTGTATTTTTATCAGTAACGCACATAAAATGTAAGGCACATAATGCGTTAAACCATGAATTCTAGCCACACATCACCTATTTAGGAAGATTCAGCTACTAATAAATAGTAATTAATGAATGGTATAAAAATTGTAGAAAAAATGTAAACAGGCCGGGTAAATTAGAAAATATGCACATATTTGGTAATAAAGTTTCATATATGGTATAGGAAGGAAAAAATCCCTTAATAAAATATCGTAACACATTCTGCTGAAACAAAAGAATGAGATCGGCATATGAACGTGTATGCTGCCGATCTAAATAAATAAATAAAGTAGGGGAGAGACAGATGAAATGGAGGGACATATATAGAAAATTTGGAAGGATAAATTTTATAAAATTAAAACTTAAAATCAAGGGATAAAGTGGTCTGCTTAAATTGTCTATAAAATAAAAAGGAAAAATGCATAAAAAGATAGAGAAAATTACAGAATAATGTACTCCATAAGTTGATCTTGTACTTTTTTAGCCCAGTTACAAGTTTGCAAATGTGTAGCCAAATATCAATAAGGCATGCTCATCATTCATCAGATGTATGCCTTTTGATATTGTTGCTGCCAAAGTTTGCGTATCTTGTTATATTTCCCTTCCCATTACAAACCATAGTAACACTTTGTGGAAACTTTCGAAAATTGGTTTTAGATAAAAAAAAATCAGTTCCCCATTTTTAGTGTAACCATTGATTGAGAAACTCGGTCAACACGCATTCGTGCCTTCTTTTATAATCAATACTTCTCTGAATTTTTTTTTTTTTGATTTTTTATATCTTCAGGTTTATACATACCTATCAAAACTACAACGCAAAAACAGACGTGAGAAACCTAAAATCTCATCTCTTTTAATGCTAATCTTGTTAAATTTCGATTATGATTTTGTGAGAAATTTGGAGTGGGAATTGTTTGAACTTATTAGAAATAGTCTAATTAGGTTGTATACAGAGTTTGAAGTAATTTGCTAGAGATTTGGACTAGTTTTATACAAGAATTCCAAGTGAAAATCGTAAAAAAATTTCGTTAGAGATGCTTATACACTTTTATACAATGTTATACACTTTTATACAAAGAGGTACATTATGTATATAGTTGTATAATAGTGTATAAAGATGTATAATCACTAAGTAAAAATATTTTTGATACACTATGTATATAGGTGTATAAGAAGAAGAAGAAGAAGAAGAAGAAGAAGAAGAAGAAAATGCGGGAAATTCACCAAATACCTGTAAATAATGTATCAACCTTGTATATAATAGTGTATAAGTGATGTTTATACACTATTATACACTACTTATATAATATTATACAAATGAATCCTATCAATGGAGCTTCACCTGTTCTTCTTCTTCCTTGAGCATCCTCTGACATTTAACTCAAATATAGCCTAAATCTACTCCAATTCACTTGAAATTTAAGTTTTGAACTCATCTTGACGATTCCAAACAATTGGGACAACACCCATTCCAAACAACTAACAAATTGGAAAACCCAATTTCTGAAATCGAATCTTCGAGCCACCTGTAGTGGTGACTTTTATTTTTCAAATCCTTAGTTAACCATTGGAATCCGGAAAAGAATTGAAAGAGAATAACAATAGTAGAGAATTTTTGTGGTGCAAAGGCTACGCGGGAAGAGGAAGAAGAACGAAGAAAAAAGGGGAACGAAAGAAGAGGAAGAAGAACGAAGAACGAAGAAAAAAGGGGAACGGAGAAAGAAGGGATGGGCTAACTAGTGAAAAATAATTTTCAAGTTATGTACAACCTGGGCTATACTGGGTAAGGGTTTCAAACGTGGGCCATTTTCTGATGGGTTGTTCAGCCAAGTGAAAGGGATGAAATTCTCCCAAAAAAATACCTCAAGTGGGCCCCAAATATCTATCTCACACTCTAACTTGCTAGATGACATCTAGACAATTTGGTTTAAGTGAGCCTCGTATACCCCTCATGTTGAGATGGCAAAACAAGTATGTTTCACTTGTTTTTAAGCGCGTGAAACCTTAAAAAAATATTTTTTTCTTTTTCTTTTCTCAACCAACTAAATCTGTGAATACCATCTTAGGAAGAAGGTTAAGCCACGTTAGATTCGCCGCCAAAACCAACACTTATGTCGCTACTGCCGTTATTGGCGGCGCCGGTACCATCTTCTTCTATCTCTTTTTTTCTCCACCAAAAGACCACCACAGTAAACCATCAGACAACTAGTATTCACCTCCCTCTTATTAACATCCTTTTCAACACCATCCTACACTCCATACAATTATTAATTTCCAGAACAACCGCCATTGTTTACTATCACCCTATTGACGAAGGTGAAGAAGAAGAAAATGGGGAATGTGGATCGGGGGAGGGGTCCTCAGTGGAGAGCTTAATTCTGGTGAAGATGGATAGGTTAGCCACCAAAACTCAATTTCTTTTAGCTAATTTAAGAGAAGCGATTAAAAAGTTTAGATTGAAATTGGCCATCAAACCCAATTTCTTGATATTCCCTTTGAGTTAAAAAAAACCCAATCTAATTTTAGAGAAGAAATTACCACAAAATCATAGGCATTAGCAGGTTCAATAATAAAAAGAGGAAGATGAGGGGTAAATGATCTCGTTGATCTGGATGAACAAGAAACGAATATTAAGATTGAAGAGTTGTATACTAATTTTGTTTGAATGAAGAAGAAAAATATTCGTTGTTTTTTTTGGGGGTGGGGTGGGGGGGGAGGGGGTTTGTGGAAGGGAGGGGCTTATTAAGGGGTTTCTTTTTCTTTTTCTTTTTTCTAGTTAATTTTTTTTCTTTTTGAGTTTTAAAATTACAGTTGGCGCTTTTTTATTTGTCCATCTGACACGTCATTCGCGTCTATATTACGCGCGACAGACTTGTTGGATCCAGGTGTGTACGAAGCTCACTTAAGCCAACATATAAGTGTCTAGATGGTCACTGATCGGTGCCAAACCTACACCACTATAGAGTAGCGAGGATGGTCGATGCAGTTTTAACCAATAAGGTCGGGATCGATTTTCTATAGGGTGTTAATTGATTTGGAGTTAGGTGTCTAACTAATCTAAGTGCGTGTGTTGTTTCTAATTGCACTTCCAAATATTGTTGTGATTGATTCTATTCTAATTTTATACTATCGTATGGTAAGAGTTAGCTAAGTACAATATTTTTGGTGAGAGTTTTCAAGTGTTTAAAAGGCACTAGGGTAGTGACTTCCGCCTAGGTGAATATCTAACGTGTATCGAGAATCTAAGGCAAGCTTGTTTTGATTGGGGTCATGATATAACCATCACACATAAGTACTCACTCTATACCTCTCGGTAGTTTGAGTGACTTTGCCCAATTTGGCTTTCTCAAGTCCAAATGGTGTTCATGCATTACAAATGATATTGGCTCAAGTCGGGTATTACTATCTCTAGGTTTAACCTTTTAATTAGGGCTATCAATCTCTTGAATTCATCCTAATACCTTGTTAGCCTAATTTTCCTAGACGTAGTCTCTCTTTCTCAAGAAGAGCCTATGTCATAAAGGCACGAATCAGTGTCTGCACCACTAATTCTACAATTCTAGCATGAATTAGGCTAAATATCACTAACCCATAAATAATTAAGTCATAAAATTCAAGACCCATTAAATACCCACACTAGGGTTGGTTCACAACCCTAGCTATGGGATCTAGCTACTCATAATAATAGCAGAAATCAAAGATAAATATGAAATATAAGCCATAATATTAAAGTAGAAGATTAAAATCTAAAGTTTGAAGAGAAATCTACTACAAATTTTCCCCAAAAAGGGTAAAACCAGCCGTTCACGTGCTCTGCCAAACAAAACTTAACTTAAAATTGTCAAAAAGGTTTATTTATACTAAGCTGAAATTTTTGGGCAAAAATACCATGCGGAGGTTTCGGGCCGCGTAATTCTGACCGCGTCCGCGCTTGGGCTTTTGCGGCCGCGTAATATTGAACGTGGTCCGCGTTTCTTCATGTTTGAACCTATGCTGGACCTTGTTTTGCGGACCGCGTATTTTCCACCGCGTCTGCGTGGCACATTTTTGCGGCTGCATACTTTTGACGCGGGCCGCCCTTCTCAATTTCTGCACACTTGTGAAGTCTCTGAATCATGGCAGGCGCTCTCAGCGGAATTCCAACCGCGGCCGCGCCAGTAACTTCGCGGCCGCTTCTTTCTGCCGCTCTCACAGCTCATGTTTGTGCCCAAAAACACTTCTCTGAATCTCTGCTTCGCGGTCCGTGGATTAATGGCCGCCTTAGCGTTGATCCTTACGGGGCCGCTCTTTTCTGTCGCGGTCCGCGCTCTTATCCCAGTCATGGATTTGTGAAAGTTTGACTCCTTTATGAGTTGAATATGGCTTCTTTGCTCATTTTGAACAAACCCTGCAAGCAATCAAATTAAGTTAGTTTCCGAGAATACCTTCACGCCTTTTTTACCCAAAACCTAAGTAAAAGAGAACAAATAATCGGCTAAAATCCCTACTTATCAACTCCCCAAAACTTAAGCTTTTGCTTGTCCTTAAGTAAACAAGGTACTTCCCATCCCCACAAGAAAAAGAAAGGAAAATTTCAGTTGTCCTAAGGTGTCTTCATCAAGCATCAATTGGGACTAACAATTACCCTCAACACAAATGCATTATCAACAACATCATGTTATGACCTTTTTGAGATCCATAGTTCTAATGTGACATAAGAGCATCAAAAGTTGACTCAATTCATCAAGGAAGCTCGCTCTCTCACGTAGGTCATTGTGGATTCCAGACTCTTCCTCCTCTACTCTCCATGAGCAAATATCACTTTATATAATATGACACTCAAAACAAGGATTGTAAAGAAGTGCTCTTATCACTCTCAGAAGAATGCCACAAGTCCGGCTCTAAGTACCATAAGCTTTCCCCTTATGTAAACCACCACTAACATAAGATCGCTCAACTTGAAATCATATAGGGATTTAACGGATGTAATGAAGGCTTTTGGATCAAGGTAGGATATAATGAACTATGATAAGTTCATCTTCCCTTATGCACTCCATTTTCTCATTTCGGCTCATACTTTCTTGACTCTTTGAGTCATTTTCTTCTTCCTTAGGGGAACTAGAGAGACACATTGTCACTCTTTCTTACTCATGACAATCATTTTTCTCCTTTTCTCATCATTCCTTGCCTTTCAACATTGTTTTCTTTGAATCCCTTCAACCTTTACTTTCTTTATGACATGTTTCTTTTTGGATTTTCATCCTTTTCTTTGCCTTTCCTTTTTCATCAATAATTTTTCTTCTTTGAACCTTTCATCACTTTAAAATTCCTCGTCTCTCCCCCAAACTTATATTTTTGCCAATTGTTCATCATGAATGCTAAGGAAATATTGGGTGCCAAGAGAGGGTCATTATAAAATGGATAAAGGCTTGTAATGTGGCTATTGAATGAAAAAGGCTTAGGCTCAAAGGGGTTGACTAGAGATATAATATTGGTAGGCTATGAAAGCTTTAAAAGTTCAAATGGGACCAAGGAGAGCCTATAATCACTTCTTTAGTCGAGCTACACTTAGAATTTCGCCTAGACAAACATTCAGGGCAAGTTCTAGACTTATTGGCACGGGACTTGGACTTGCTATTCAATACCTCACCTCTCAAGCTACTGGATTGTTAAAGAGAACAGAATCGAGGTCCCACAACAACCCTAGCTAAGATTGAAGATCACAGATGGCTCAAAGAAACCACTTGATGACAGTTTTAGTCAACTCAAGAGTCTAAAGGTCACAACTAGAGCTATTCTTTGTCAATCAACTTGTCTCTAACCAAGAGGTCGAAGGTAAATGTGTTAGTACCAAGTGAAGCCTACTTGAGCCACTTTTATTCATTACTACTATATATAAAGGCAAAAAGAAAATCAAACTCAATCCCTTAAGAAGGTTGTCACGCCATTCGTCGTTGGGAAGAGCCACCCGGTTCACACAACATCCAACTTTGGAATGAACCGTGGCATTAAGAAAACCAAAGGCTTATTGATCACAAAAAAATGTAAAAAGAAGCTAAAACTCAAAAAGAAGCTACTAAAGGAAAGAAGAAGCTAAACTACTAAGGAAAATTACAAAAGAAGTTATGAAGTAAACTACAGGAAGTAAAATGAATATGTACAATAATGGAGTGAAAAAAATATATACAAATGGAAATGAATATATACATGGAATGGTAAAGTTATATACATACCAAAAGTGAAAAATAACAAAAGTAAAAAATAACGATAAGTAAAAATAAAGAGAGAAAAATAGTATCATAGTTATTACATGCCATCAAATCAAAATAAGACCACCCGCCAAATAAAAGATAGCATTGTCCTCAATGCTAGTAGCAAAAAATAAAATCAGGGAAGGGTTAGAGAGTAAAGAAAACTCCCTATGTGGTCTATGTATACACGGGGTAAGGCACACTAGTAGGGTCCTCGGATTGCATAGGCTCATCAGCTCCATCCGGGTCCTCCAACTGTATCTCCAAGTCCTGTGACTGGGGCACCACAACTCCTCTCGGTGGCTCTCTATCAGCCTCCTGCTCTGATGCCTTGGTTGTTTGTGCTGCTGGAGCAGTCTCCTCCATAAGTAACTCAAGTGGGATGTCACTGGTAGAAGTGAACTTTTTAACCTCCTTCTTCAGCTTCTCCATTGACTAATTTGAGGCCTGAGTCTTTCTCATCTTCTTGACCTACTTTCCCAGCTCCTTTATCGCCTTGCCATGAGTATCCAAGGTCTCGAAGATTTTCTTTTGATTGTCCAGGATCTGCTTCAATGAATCCTCCACTGACAGAGGTAACTGAATCTGTGTTGGGGCTGCCTGTGCTGTGACTGCACTGGATAAGACAGGCAGCTTTGATGTAGCTGCCTGCATCCAGTTGTTGTTGCTGGATAAAGTCTGATTAACCCGCAGTGTAGTCTGAGGGTAAGCAGAGGATGAGGGCACAAATAGTGGGGCGTAGATAGATGGCCCAGATGAAGGAGGTGGCATAGCAGTCGAAGACCCTGCAGTTGTGAAAGGCTCTAACCCGGTATCCTCTACTCTTGGCTCTTCAGACTGGCCAGAGGGAATAATGGCTTTTCCTTTGGATTTCGGGTTATCTGCTCCTTGAAGGCTATACCAGGAGAAGGGCCTCTTAGGCTTCACCTTTGTGTCCAAGTTCCTCCCATATACCTCTTGATCCTCTAGATACATAATGATGAAGTTGGGGTAGGGGTATGATCTTTCTTCCTTCCCGGTTACTTTGGTGATGTTTTGGGATATGGGGTTTACTATATTTATTGGGTACCCCACCATGATAGATTCTATAAGGATTGCCCTGGAGAGTGGAATTTCACTGTTATGCTGGGACGTGTCAAGTCGACTGCATACAAAGGTGCACCACCCTTTGGCTTCAAAGCTAAGGGTGTTTCTGGCAATTGGGACCCCAGGTGTAAGCTAGGCCGGTTGTTGTCCTTGGAATTGCTATCACCTCTGCGAGCCATGGACGGGCTGCCTCATCTAGTGCCAACTTCTCTAAGTATAGAGCTGTGTCCACATCTTCAAACCCGGCATAAGTGTTCAATGTGGTGCCATCAAATCTGATCTTCCGGTTTCGTACCTTAGTCACATAGGTGACCTTTTACGTGGGCAACATTAGCATAGAATTCCTTGACTAGGTATTCATTTTCCTCCGGCAGCTTGCTAGTGAAGTATTTCCACCTCTTTCTTTCATCAAATTGTCTCTTCACATTCGGATTGTGCGGGAGAAGATCTCTTTCTATAAATTGCCGCTCGAGGGTGAGCGACCTTTGTGGCCATCATTCCCGGAATTTGTGGTAGGCTTTCTCACTTACGAAACTATCTTGCCACACTGCGGGCTTCCTTGATCTAATCAACCCCCCACCTGGGTATCACCTCCTCTCCCATCATTCGGGACATCTTCTTTATCTACGTTGATAGGAGCAGCTGTTGTTGAGGCAGGAGTTGCAGCTGACAGAGAAGATGGTGCTGAAGTCTCACTACCTCCTTCTGAGCCATCAGACGACTCAGACAAGGAGGTAGATTCATTTATGAGGTGGTAGGCTTGTGACTGGGCTTCTTGTTGAGGTTGTGCAGACTCCCCCTCAAAAATCTCCCGGGATGGGAGATATTCATTTGTGTCCGATGAATCGGGAGAGGGTCTTTTGAGGGTTTGTTTGCCAATGACATTCTGAACTGCTAAGGATATAGTCTGCTTCCATTTGCCTCTGCCTCGGGAGGATTCTCCCCTCCCTTTGGATTTTATCTGGGCCACCACGAGATCGCACCATTCTCGGCACACAAAGGTAGTGAAAGATCATTAGAATTAGGTTCAATTAATCCTTAATGAAATGCAGATGAAATGAAATAGTGCTTCTCAAAACAGTGGCGGACCGCGGAAAACTGAGCGCGGCAACGGAAGGGCCATTGCGGACCGCATAAAAATGGGTGCGGCCGCGAATAGGTTGGACTCAGAGTACCAACTCTCTGATCATGGTCTTCCGCGGACCGCAAAATAATGGATACGGACACGAAGACCAAGCGCGGACCACGTAAAAGTGAACGCGGCCACGAAACTAATTGTCAAACTCTCTGAAGCTCATGAGCGCGGACCGCAAATTTTGGACGCGGCCGCGTAAGTTCGAACGCAGACCACGGAAAAATCACCGTGTCCGCGAGCTTATCAGCAATGCATAGCTAGTTAAAGGCTACGCAGACCGCGGAAAACTGACCATTGACTGCGAAATTCAGTACAAACTGGCACTGACGAACATTCAAATCTAGGGTTTTCACTAAGTGTTAATAATTGGTTCAATTAGCAAGCATAATTAATAACCCTATCCCCCATTAGGCATGTAAACATTACCCACATAAATTTTAGCATCAATTTGAGATTATGGCAAGTAATTAACCCTAACTAAAAAGAAAAATTAAAACAAAAAAAGAAGAGAAAAGAAAAACAAAAGTTGAAATCAATGAAAGGCTTTGAGCATACCACTTGTGAAATTTAGTGTTAATTTGACTCTTGATTAGTGTGAAATGAGATTGAGAGCCAAAAGAGATGAAGGTGAACAGTGCTATATTGTGGTGAAAATTCGAGGTTCGAAAAGTGTAAAAGTGTTAGGACCTTCTATTTATACTTCACAAAAGTGGTCCTACCGCCTTACCTAGGCGCGGTCCACGGAATTTTACCGCGGTCCGTGTTTGTTACCTTTCAAAGAGCCACTGATGAAACTGGGGCGCAGTCCGCACAATAATGAGTGCGGCCCCGAAAGTCACCGCGGTTCGCTAAATTACGAACGCGGACGCGGACTCACTTTCAGAGAGATGATATTTTGGGCTCTTCAAGTACGCGTCCGCGGTCAAAATATGCCATAGTGAAATTCTAACGCGAACCGAAAATTTTTGGGCGCGGTCCGTGAAATTCCTACACTTAGTCAGATTTTTCCCTGTCAAGTCCTGCACTGGACAACCACCAATTCCTAAACAAACTTCACAACCAGTTATACCAAAACAATGTGTAATCTAAGAATAAAATCAAAAAGAAAGAAAAAATGCATGGGTTGCCTCCCAAGAAGCGCCTGATTTAACGTCGCGGCACGACACATGTTACCATCATCATGTGAAATTGATCAAGGCCACCACGTGGCTGTCATCAAACTTTCCGAGGTAGTGCTTCACTCAGTGCCCATTAACTCTAAAGATTTCACCATTTTTGTTTTCCAAATCAAGAGAACCAAACAGAGTTACATGCACCACTTCAAAAGGGACACTCCATTTTGACTTGAACTTTCCCGGAAACAGTCGTAACTGAGAGTTGAATAGAAGAACCAAGTCACCCTCCTTGAATTCTTTGTTTCAGGCATATTTGTCATGTAAGTACTTCATCTTGTTGTCACGACCCAAATTCCCAACCCTCGGGATCGTGATGGTGCCTAACACTATACTTGCTAGGCAAGCCAATGTTAGAACTTAACTGACCTTTTCTTTTAAAAGTTCACTTAAGCACAATAGAATAATTTAAGATAAAAAGGAAATCTAATCCTGCCCAATAAATAATATAAAAATAATATTCGAAATAATAAAAACGAACCACGAACCAATACTAACTATATAACTACCCAGGGTCTGGTTTTATAATTCACGAACTACTAAAAACTACTAAAAATAATTGGATCAAGAAAATATATATGTCTGTTTTGACCTAAGTAAAACAGTAAATGAATAAATGAGAGAAGACTACAGGAATCTGCGGATGCCAGCAAATCTACCTCGTGTCTCTGTGCGAATACTCAGCTACAACTCGAACTTAACTCTGGCCGGTACCTGGATCTGCAAAAGAAGTGCAGAGTGTAGTACCAGTACAACCGACCCCATGTACTGGTAAGTGCCGAGCCTAACATCGACGAAGTAGTGACGAGGCTACGGCGGGACATTTATAATATAACCTGTGAACAATGTATAATAAAGCAAGAAGGAAACTCTAAACTAAATAAACAGTAAATTGTAGAAATTAATAAAATATCTCAGCCACCTTTTTCGAGGTCTCAGCTATAACCAATTCTCATGTAAATTTCCAAATTTCCAATTTAAATAACAGTAAAACAGAGTAAGAAAACCATTGAATAAAACAATGAGTTTTCCAATCTTTATCAAAAATCAGTACAACATGAATATCCTCCCTTATCGCTCCTTGTTGTGGTGCGCAACCCGATCCCACATGTCCTCCCTATATATATATATATATATATATATA
>MDKI01103175.1:0-14292 GCA_005239505.1 Nicotiana paniculata
AGTATTGCAGTTGCCTTTCCAATTCCAGTCATAAATAGATGAAACAACCTAAAACTTTGATATAATGTTATCTAAATTCATCTCACTCCAAAATACACAAAGACCAATCAGTTTTTACTATGGGTGTATAATATTGCAATTGCATTCCCAAACCCAATCACAAATAGCTGAAACAACCAAATACGTTGCCAATTATATCCCACACCAAAACCCACAAATTAAAAGACCACTTAGATGTTTCGAACATAAAACTTGATGAGGGACAAGTTCAGTTTTTACTATGCACAGAAAAAATTATAAAATATGCACGGAACCAGAATAAGAAGTAAATGAAATGAAATGAGATGAAAGTACCTTGTTTTGACAAGACAGGTAACTCTCCCCCCAGCCACCAGATGAGATTTGTTTGGACAACAAAAAGTCACAAGCCTTACGGATGCTGGAAGAATTAGTGTAGTTCCTTCCTGCAGCTAGTAAGCCAAGCACCCCAAACCAAGTGCCATAGGTGAAGCAAACTGCCCAAGAGCCATACCTAAGAAGGAAGTTCATACGCAAATATAATTCTTATGGTTTCAGGTGAAAACTGTGGACACGAACCAAGTATGGACTGTTTCAATGTACAAGGACACCAGATGCCCTGGCAGTTCTACTGCATGTTGAGAAAACGGGGATAACAAGAACTAACCAGGAGCCATCTGCTTCTTGAATCTTTTCAATGAAGGCAGCAGCTTTAGCAATGCAGCGCTCCACTTCTTCTTTGCGATGGCCAGGGTATAATTTCTTAAATGCTGTTAAAGCTTGAATTGCAGCTGAGGAACACTCTACATAACTGTATAGTGACAAAGCTGTGTGGTTAACAGGAATCTATAAATGTATTTGTACTCATACATATACTGCTATACAAGAAACAAGTTAGACATAAATGCAGACGACTTACGGGTAATCAATAACAATATCTCCAAAAGTCTCAGCAGGATTGATTATCTGAACAGGGAATAATAATTTCAAATCAACAAAGGATACAAATAATTGCATAATGCACGTGCAATAAGCAGCAACCCAACGTCCATGTAGCATCATGTCAATAAGATTAAACATGGAATGAACATTTTGTGCAAGAACTATTTTAATGATTTTCGCACATTCTCTAAAACATCAGCCCCAAAACTTCTTCGGTAAGGACAAAGGAGAAAAGAAAGGGACAAGAGGTTAAGGGTGTGTTTGGTACGAAGAAAAACATTTTCCGGAAAATGTTTTCCAATTTTTTCATGTTTGATTGGCTTAAATGTTTTGGAAAACATTTTCCTTATGAACTCATTTTCCTCCAATTGGAGGAAAATGTTTTCCTTATCAAGAGAAGGGAAAACATTTTTCAAAACTCCTTTTCAACCTTCCCCACCCTCACCAACCCACTCCACACCCCCACACCCACCCACACCCACCTAACCCCACCCCCTCTCTCCAAAAAGGCCTTTTTTTTTATGGTTTCACGTTTATTGTATTTAAATTATTTATGAATACTCTTGAGAAGTTATTTTCCTTTATGAATAAGATTACTATTTGTTTTCCAAGAGAACATTTTCTTGGAAAACATTTTCTGTTATGCCAAACACACCCTAAGAATGTCATTGTGGGAAAACTAGTCATCTTCATATTACCCTTTGTCTGCTGCTCTTTAATTTTCCCCTTGCAATACTGGTTAAGTTTATTATGGTATATATATACTTTCTGGGCCAATTTGCTTTTTAGCAACCATTAGATATTTTTACTAGCATTTACAGCATTATCCCCTAGGTGCTAAAAGATAATGTTACAACACCAGGCAAATCTTTTGAAAGCTTATCCGCCTTGTCAATTGTACTAACGGCAAAATTCTAGATCAGTTTAGAGAAAGAGCTCGCTTCCTCGCTTAAAGCGAAGCGGCCCTTTACCCCCTTCTGCCATGTGAAGCGACTCAGGTAGAAAAAAGCGACCGCTTCCCAGTAAAAAGCGAGAAGCGACCAATCGAAGCGAAGCGATGCAAGCGAAGCGATGCAAGCGAGCGCTTCTTCTTCAACGCGACAACTGCCAGGCTTTTTAATTAAAAAAAGAAGGGTTTCAGTGTTTTTTATTAAACACGACCAACAGAGATTCAACAAAATAGGTGACTAGGGTTCTTCAACTTCAACTTCAAGTCTTCAACAGAGATTCAACTTCACTTCAAGTCTTCACAGGTATGTGATGATTTTCCTCCTCCTCCACCGCCTCCTCCCCCTCCTCCTCCTCCGCCTCCTCCTCCTCCTCCTACGCCGCCGCCTCCTCCTCCTTTTTCTTTCACTGTTTCAACGTCCAAATAGCAGCGAAATGCTAGCGAATTTTTTTTTTTTACCTTTGGTTCTTCTTTCTCATGCTTCTCCCCTTCGTTGAAATGCTGCCCAATTTTTTTTCCATTATTTTTATGTTGTCCAGTTTTTAACAGAACCATACTGCCCTTCCTCTTATTCCTTTATCCTTTATTCTTAGTTCTTATTGCCTTTCTTATTTATTTTAATTTTTTTTTTAAATTCCGCTTCACTTCAAAAAAGAGAGAGCTTCGCTTCTCGCTTCTCACTTTAAACGAAATGGAGGTTGTCGCTTTCTCTCGCTCCACGCTCTTCACAACACTGTTCTAGATTAAATTGCATAATTTGAACTTGTTACAAGCAACTTCATCTTGATAAGAAGTCTCCAAAAAACACTCTTATTGCATTTTTTTTTTTAAAAAAACACACAAGTATATAGTGTGAAGGAAAAGTATGGGATAAACCAACAAGCAAGCCAAACACAAGGCAGGTAACAATGCTAAAGCACTCTATATTGTTAAACTAACATAAATATAATTTTCAGTAAAGAAAAGCTCTGAGAAAATGAGAATAATAAGATCCAATTCACAGTGTTCTTTCAACCCTACTTGGAGGGAACAAGATTCAAGAAACCTGGATGAGGGAAACTAATACTACTTTTCATTACTCAAACTATATTTTTTACAAATAAAATATTCTTTTAAATTTTTTTTGGTTGAGAAAAGGTGACTTTTACTTATGTTTTAAGAATTTTTTAAGATATTAAAGTAATTTTTCAATTTAATTTCAATGGGGATACATTTTTATTTTCCTTTCGATTCTTTTCTGCATGTTACCTAGAGGAGAAAGGGGGGTATCCATTTTTAAGCATAAGCTACCACCGTTGAGAAGACACAGCAAGACAATTCAAATGTCTCGTGAAATATTATTTTCAACAAAAAGTGATTACAGAGATAAAATCATAAAATACAAAGGTATTAACATGCTTAAACAACATAACTTTTTGATAAAGTTGAAATTAAAATTTACTGACAGCAACATTTCAAGACAAATACTCTTTACGAGATTTAGCTGGCAGAGTTCCAAGCACAAAAGAAGGCGGAAAAAGAGGTAATGTGTATAACTCATCTCTGTCAAGAAAGAGAAATTGTCTTTTTACACAACAAAGAAATTATCATCAATATTTTAAAATAACCAAAGCATCTTTGAATTCTCCAAAGAGTTTGAAATGTCTTGGCATATTAACTGATGATAAAAAGGTAAGTGACCCCATGGATGGCAGCATTGAAGGAACCTCCTAATGTGGGCTAAAGAGTCAGAATTTACAAGATACCTTTAATGTGCAAATAAGGCCAGCAAGTGGGTCGGGTCGGGCCACAAACAGGCCAAACGAGCAGGTTTCGCGGGCCCGGTACCTAACTAAACGGTTCAAACGGTCTCGGACTAAACATGCTTCTTGTAGGAACTGGCCTAGGACCGGGCCCACTAGTTTATGGTCCCGGACTAAACGGGCTGGGCCCGCGGTCCAAACAGGCTAAATGGGCCCAACGGCTATAAATTTTAGGCTATATTTTAAACAATTTTCAGATTATGGCCGTTATTCCAAGGGTTAATTTTCAAAAATAGTCGTTGGGCTAAATGGACCTTTTCAATTTGAATATTTAAAATTCTCATACCATCACCCGCAATTAAATAGTAAATATGAAATGAAAAATGTTACTAAATGCAGGATTTAGCGTAGTGGTAAGCAAGTCTATAACATTTGTGTTATTAGTAGCATTATCCATTGAAACCGACATTAATATCTGCAAATACCCGTAATTGTGCTAGCAATAAACTGCCCTGTGTGCCATGAAGCAATTATGCACTTTTGCATTATCCAATCCTCATCAATCCAATGACACGTAACAGTAAGGTAATCACAGTCGTTGTTAGTTCTACCAATATCAATTGAAATAGCAACATGACAATTTATATGAGTAAATAAGTAGCGCAAATATTGTTCATATCCATGCGTATATTTATAAATATCGCTCTTTATGGTTGTGCGAGAAAAACCTTTATAAGTAGGGTTATAAATTTTTCTAATGTAATGCACAAACGTAGGGTCAAAAGGAAAACTGTAGCGTAAGCACATAACAGTTACCAATTTTGCCAATTCTTCCCGATCTTTTCTTGGATCATAATATAAACCGGTAACAGTGTTAATTCCCGATTGTAATTGATTTGAACCAGTACCACTACGGTCAGTATGACTAGGACTAGGTGCACTTTTCCCCTCGGCCAGAGCTTTCATACGAAGATATTTGGCGTTATCATTAGGGTATTTAGCTTTGTGTCTAGCGAAAGTTCACATCCCCGACCGCATTAGTGCATATTTAAAAGCTAACTCTTGACCATAAGTTTTACACTTAGCATTACTTTTTTCAACTAGTTGAGTAAAAAATGCCAAGCAACAGATGTTTTCGTCCATTTGGTAGGTTCTCTAGAAAAAGTAGGGGCAGTAACGGGAGTATCAGTCGGGTCATCATTAGGATTAGCAGTGTTATCACTAGTTGCGTCAATGACTAGTGGGTGTATCATCGTTCGGTTGAGTTTCATCAAAATCAATTTCATCATCATCATTTTTATTAATAGTAGTATAATCATTAGTGTAGCGAGCATTCATTAATTCATGGTCTAAAAAATCACCGGGTGCCATACTATGGAAAAATTCAGTGTCGGTAAATTGTAATAAGCTATTATCGTTATCAAGAATAGCAGGTGCAGGATGGCTACGAGGTTTGGATCGGGGAGTCGTGGGAGGGGGAGGAGGAAGAGCAGTACCACTAGTTTCGCCAGTCTTAGATTTTACTTTATCCTTACTTTTACCGTGCCCAAAAATATTTCTTAAGGAAGACATCTTAATTAATCAAGTAATAGCAACTAAATAAAACAAACAAAACTATTACTTAAGAGTTGGAACAAGTTTATCGAATTGACGAATAACTTGTTGAAAATTGATTATTGTTGAAGACTTGAAGACTCCATTTCACCAACTTCACAATTTTTTCACAAATTCTAACAACCTCAATATTTTTTGACTATTTTTTTTTTAATAAAGTAAGCAATAGTAGCAAACTCACATTTTTTTCACTATTTTCTTTTTGATAAAGTAAGAAATTGTAGCAACCTCACAATTTAATCACAATTTTTTTTTATAAAGTAAACAATTGTAGCAAGTGTTAAGAAAATTAGAGAGAGATTTTGATAGATTGATATTGATTTTGTAAGAAAAGTGAAAGAATGAGGGGGTATTTATTATAAAAAATAGGGAAAAAGTGTAATAATAAAAAGTTTGGGGTTAAAAATTATTTTTGGGGGGTGGGGGGAGGGTTTAAATGGCTATTTTTTTAACGACTTTTCCATCATTTGGCCGTCGGGCCAACGACTTTTTTTTTAAAAAAAATTCTGTTGGGCTAGTTTGGCCCGACCGGTACCATGGCGGGCCAAACGGGCCCGGTCCAAACGGGCCCGGTCCAAACGGTCCTAAATGGTAATACCAGCCCACGAGACCGGCACGAGCCCACCAACCGCCGCGGGCCGGTCCCGGCCCAGTTGCCAGCCTTATGTGCAAATAAGAGTAGGCAAAATGGTAGATGGGTGTCTAGTGTGGTCTATGACACTAATGTATTTAGCTAAAGGAAGCAGAAAAGTAGGTTAACAAGGACACAAGCATTAAGTAAAAGGTCCTACTGCAGCAATAGATGATCAACTGAACCCAATTTTCATGATTTACTCCGCGTGAGCAAACAAGACCTGCTTAGTGATTCGCTCTTAACTGGTAGTCAAATAAGCAATCAACCCTAGTCTTAGCTGTAAAAGTTCTACATAGTTTTTTATTTTTTATTCTTTTTATTTTGAATAGCAGGAAGATAAGCTACATACAAGTCGGACCAACTAGCACTGCAGCCACTAATGTATTTAGCTAAAGGAAGCAGAAAAGTAGGTTAACAAGGACACAAGCATTAAGTAAAAGGTCCTACTGCAGCAATAGATGATCAACTGAACCCAATTTTCATGATTTACTCCGCGTGAGCAAACAAGACCTGCTTAGTGATTCGCTCTTAACTGGTAGTCAAATAAGCAATCAACCCTAGTCTTAGCTGTAAAAGTTCTACATAGTTTTTTATTTTTTATTCTTTTTATTTTGAATAGCAGGAAGATAAGCTACATACAAGTCGGACCAACTAGCACTGCAGCCATACTGGTGGTTCAACATTAGCATTTCACCAGGTTTTACCTAAGTTGCTCCGACATGGCAGTTTAGGTGCCGCATCCGTGTCGACATGACACTAGTATGGGTGTGGGTATGGGATCCGTACCGAATCTGGTCAAACAATTTTGGGTACTTTGACCATGACGGACAGAAAAATTCGAGACGAGATACAATTTGATTACCAAAATCAGAACTAAAACTAGGGTAAATTTAAAGAAAATAGCATATCTTATCTAGGAAATCAATCTTTTACTTATCTACAACTTGAGAATAAAAAGAAAATCCACACTTTACAAGCTATACGTAAGTATTCCACAAAATTTCTCATAAATTAGAAAAAATTTTATTTTTTAAAATTATTTCTAGCCGGATCCCCGCACCCGTATCCATACTAGGATCTGTCTCCCCGAATCTTAAAATTTACATTTTGAAAGATCTGACCTCTAGATCCGTACCCTTGCCAGACACCCGCACCCATGTCCGAACAACTTAGGGTTTTACCATAATAGTGAGACTTGTGGGCAGAGTATAGCCGTAAAAACATTTCAAGAAATAAAGGGGACCATAATTCTAGTGGATGTTAATAAGACCCTTAAAGAAAGAAGCCATCAAGAATCTGAACATCCCCAAGCAAAATAAGAAGAAAATATTAACTAATTTTCTTTTTCTTTCATAGCAAGAAATGACTTCAGAAGTGAAAAACAAGACTGTGCTATCCTACCAAGCACGAGCAGAATCACATTGAATAATATGGTGTACATGACTCCACCAAGTTGACAAAAATGTTTATATGTGTAAAAGCGTAAAACCAATGACAAGGAAGAAAATATTTTCTACAGGGTAACATGAAACCAAATGTTAACTTTCAAAAGAAATACCTCTAACCACGGATATGACCTTGATAGTTCATATGTTGCAAAGCCACCACCACTATTCTGCACACATACCAGCAAAAAGTTATCTCAGTGATTCCCAAGACCGCACTTTCAGGAACAACAGGACCAAACAATAACAAGAAATTGTCTTTAAAACTTCAGAAAGGTATAGATTTTATTCGGCTGGCTTTGAGGAAAGGACCTAGACATGTTGCTAAAGTAAGCTCACTATCAACTGGTTGGAAAACTGCAAGTTAATTTGCTTAGAGCTCACTTCGAAAAAGACATACTCTAAAGGTCTCTGCATTATGAGACCAAAGGCAAACTTTTGGAATTCCAACACCTGAATCGGAACTAGTATATACAATCACATAGAAAAGCCACAAGAAGATGCAGATCATTCTCATATCCAGAACATGATGTTGCAGATATTCTGAATGACTTGAGAAACCAGAAGATGCCTCAAATCAGAATCTTCAGATTCTAATCCAAGGGAATCTCTTTTTGTCACTAGTCCCAGCAGTATCATTTTTCACTCCCAATCACTGGCAATCTGGAACTACACCCATCCCATATCAATAGAATATGCAGAATGTTTAACAGATAAGTAGATAATAAACAAAACACAGAGAGAGAGAGAGAGAGAGAGAGAGAGAATAGTGGGAAGGGGGGAGGGGGTACGAAAGGACAAGAAAAATACAGAGCTTGTGTAATGCAGAGGGCAGCAGAGATCTATTTAATGTGAGACTACCTTGGGAGGTGGGAACTAATGTATAAGTTGTTTTACTTTTACATGAAGTTAATGGAATGTCTAACAACCTAAATTTCGAATGGATTTTGGTATCCAAGTTAGCTACTGCATGAGTTTGGATAGCAATCCTGCTTCAAGTCAAACAAGTTAGCTTGATTTAGCTTTTAAGAAACCAAATTAGGCCAGGTTACAGTAATTTATCTGCAAGCACAGTTGACAAAATAATAGCAGGTGTTCTTCCTGTGTTTTATTAGAATATGTACAGAAGCCAGGGGCAAAAACTCTGTAAATGCCTCCTATCCCTTTTCAGTTGTCATAACTATAAAAAGACCAAAGTAGAGGCTTTCTGTCAGCTCCTAGTACACATTTTAAGATACTAGTTCTTTAGAACATTGATGCCTAAAATATGATGCTCAACATGAATTTAGCTTACTTACAAAAGCCTCTAAATTATAAATTTAGCTTATTTTTCTGCCAGAATGCATAAAATCCAAACTTAACATCCAGCCGTCACATTAAGCATTTTGGGGATGCAACTGAGAACCTAAAAGCATCAAAGAAAAATATTGAAGCCACTCTTGCAATTGTCAGTTTGTTTACCCACAAAATGCAGCCTTCACGTAAAGTGCAATGCAAAGTCCATACACAAAGAAGTATGGAAAATGATATTATGAAATAAGAAGGGGAGAATGCTATTACCTGTAAAGAAAGCAAAACATTTACAGCATCATAGAAACGCTTTGCCTCCAATGGATCACCGACTATCTCTGATGGTAGTTTTGATAATAGAAGAGTTGCCTGGTAGACACTCACTTAGGTTAGCAGAAATAGGAACATATCAATGGATTGGGAATACTCGTTACAAATTCTTACTTTAAGTCCCTCTGCAGTACAATCTGAAATGGGCCATCCGTGATCTGCAGTTGAAAAGGGCCAAGCACCTTTTGAAATATGACGGTACCAGAAATCTAGATTGCCTGGGCAATCATCTAACACCTTCAAAACAAAGGAAGGAACTTGCAAGTTAGATCAATATCAGAGGTAAAAATCAAGAAACTAATATGGAAGGTTACACCATAGATGATATAACAGAGAAAAGGTTTTACCTGTGTATTTTTTATAAATGAATGCGCTTTTCTCAATGCTGAACCATATTCCTCGCTAAGCTCTGTTGCAATGATTGCTTGAATTGCAAATGAAGTATCCCAAGATTGACTTCCATTGTATCCCTGCAATATGACAACATATCATCTATATATCATCAGACAAACAGAAAACAAGGCTTATAAATGACCAACACCAGTATAACTAATGTAGGAGATTAAGAAACCCATATTTCAAACATTAAAACTGGGAACTGATATTTGTAGACCTTCATTTTCATGCCATCTTCAGCAACCCACATATAGTCATGAATTCTTGGTAGGTGCAACTTGAAGGCTTCTGAATTAGGATCTTCAACCCAGCAGCAAAGCATATTTAAAATCTGCAAATGAAAGGTCAGTTTTTTCAGGAAACAAAGGAAGATTATACTCCAAATTATTCATCTATCAGGAACAACTGAAACATGCAGACAAACAACAGAAGAATAAAAGAGTTGCCAAATAGATAACCCATTGGCCTAAGATTGAATGCAAGGAATTAAAGCTAAATAAATGCTTCAGAACAGAAAGCGTATGCAAACTGTATTTTGACACAATTTTGGAAAGGATCATCAAATCTTATAGCTAGGTAGTTTAGAAAGACAATTACTATAGTGTGTGGATTAACAAAGACCTTCACTAATGGAAATTGAGGACCAATACCTTGTTTACCGGTCCTATGCATATGTAACGAGTGTTTTCATCTTCATAATGAATGTGCTCCATCACTGTGCGGAGAGCTTTTTCTCTCAATCTTTTCCCTGGCCAATGCATCAGAATAGGTTCCACAACCTTGTGAAGTGAAGCCCACAGGATATCTTGTACTAGAGGGTGCGGGTAGTAAAGGTCTTCCTGCAGAAAGTTTAGGTAAGTAACGGAAGATACAAACCAGAAAAGGAAAAACAGTATAAGTTGCAATCCACATGTCTTAGTGATGCAGACGAAAAAGCTACCATGGGTCTTATTACTTTTGGCTGCCAAGATCAAGTTATTTGCCAAGTTCATACATGTGAACTTGCTTCAAGCCTTCAAATACAAGAAGTCCAATTGTACAATGTCAAAAGGCCCAAGTCGTCAAAGAAGTCCAAGAAATCCAAGTTTGGAGTTTCCTTGCAAACAAGATAAGGACTTTTTTTCCTTCCAAGAATAGGAATTCTTATTTGTCGTTTCAGTTTCTTAGTATGTTTACTGGAGCCCCAATATAATTCCAGACCTTTTTACCGCCACGAAGGGATGAATTTTCACAAGTATGCATGGACAGAAGATCTCTCAATGACATTACCATCAATGGCTATCAATGTGGTGTGAACAATGTTGTGCATTATTACAAGAACATATGCTTGATCTTTGTGTTTATGTTTTATTATAACAGTGGCATCTGAGTAAGTATTCTAGTAACCCAAACGATAGGTCGAAATTGTGTCATTTTGCCAAAAACAAATGACAAAAGAAGTGAATTAGTGGGCCATAGACCATAATGCAGACACAAATTGGAATAAAGCGTTTAAGGGTTTGATAGCCGTCAGTTTCTCAACAGAACCTTTATAAACCAAAGGCCATTCATTTGGCTTTAGTCGAAAGCCGAGAGCTAAGGAAGAGGAGGGGAAGAAGATAAAGAAAGGGAAGTATTACGTGTTATATGGGAATGTTGGGCTGCCAAAGTTCAACACATCCACAAGATGAGTTCGTAGAGATGCGGATGCTAAGATGGATGTACAATCAAACAATATTAGACAAGATTAAAAATGACGACATTCGTCACAAGGTGCAAATTAAACACATTTAGGATAAACGAGATAAGGTCGCTTGAGTTGGTTTGATGATGTTGTGCACCAACCTCTGATACACTAGTCTATAGGTGTGAAATCATGGTGAATGAAGGTGTTAAAAGGGGATAGCGTAGACCTAAAATCATATAGAAGAAAATTGCTCAAAAGACCTACAATCCCTGACTTAGCAAAGATAAGAAAAATATTTATATACGTGATACCAATAAGTTGGGAGTGTGTTTTAGTCATGTTAATATGTTTACTTTAGGTCCTATGCTTTCTAGGAGCCTTTTGATCATATTATAGATTCTTATGCCAGTATAATATAGAAAACTTCTAGTACTTTCATTTTTTATTTTGTATAATGTTGACCTCAAATGAATTTAAATGGGAAAAATGGACAGTGGGGATTGGTAAGACCGACCCCAACTGGTTTAGGATTGATGTGCAATAATTATTGTTTATGCCCCACTCTTTGAAGTTAAAAGGAGACATCCGTGGTTACTCTTCCAAATGAAAGCATCGAATAATAGTGTTTGTGAAGATTAAAGAGAAAGGGCAAAAACCCTACATGGTAGGTTTTAGTGTTTTAAAAGAATGACATAAGCGGTGTAGCGTAAGCCCTGCGCTTCGCCTCCCTTAGGCAGCAATTTAGTCAAACAGTAAGGGACTAAAGCATGCCCCTGGTCATAGACTTCGACTTGAAGAGGGCGACATTAAACTGTCAATATAGCTAAAGTAACTTTCTTAATTATTAAGAGACGCTGTTAATGAATATGTTAGTACTTCTTACAAAATTAACATTTTAGTCTTGAAAAATAGTAACTACATATTTTTTTATAGCTAAAGTGACCAACAGTCACTCGGTAAAGCCGAACATCTAACGGAAATAGCCTCTCTGCCTTCTTAAAGGTAAGGGTAAGGTATGCATACACACTACCCTCCCCAGACTCCACTTGTGGGACTACAAGCTAAAAGCTGATCTTGGCATTTTCTTTGCTTTTCACTGTTAACGACACTGGGGTTTACTTCTAGGTAGATTTACAATGTGTATGAGATGATGATCGTTTCGCAAGTTATTGCATATTAGCTCGATCTATGTTATCATGATTTCGTTACAGTTGGATGTTTCTAAATCTTCTCAAGATTGTCCAGAACATAAGGGGAAAAGCAGTAAATAAACACGCGCTAATTACTGCTCCTACCAACCTTTGCGCACTCATTGCGTGCTTCATTCCAATCTATTTCATGATAAGGCACTGTAAAGAGCTCCTTTCTCAAAGATAAAACTGTTGGCGTAATTGGGCCAACGAACCTTTTACCATACAGGTAGCACATAGGAAGATAAACCATCCTGCAATGGCACCACATTCTTCCTGAAAAATTGGATGAAACAAGAGTTTCCATTTCTTAGAAAAGACAAGAAGCATATATTCTTGAGAAACAAAATCAGCAATGCATTGAAATGCCCATAATACAACTAACACCATGATTTGACTATTTAGCATTATTGCAACAAAGGCACCAATAACTAACACAAAAATGACAAAACGAAGTGAGTGATGAGACACAAAAAAGTTTTTCCTGAGAAAATATTATATCTTCCAACCTGTTTTGTTTCAAAATTTATTTTTACGAAGACATTAGTAACGAGCTTATGTTTCGCCCATTTATCCACTTTGCCACATTCACTGAATAGGTTGATTTTCCCATTATTCTATTACAGGTAATGGTTTTCCAAAAAGAAACAAATGTAAGATGTTAAAAGAAATATAAGAAATGAAAGTGAAACTAACCAGGATGAATTGGAAGGAAGTAGGGAAGAAGCCATATTTCTGGAGGGAGTGGATTGTTCCCAGACCAGTCGAATGCTCCGAGCACCTTATATAAATTTATGAAGGAATATAAAGTTTATTAAAATATACAATTCATTCATCTATCTAAAAGACATGCTTTCAGACCAAAAAGATGAGATTTAGAAGTTACTGAACTGCGAGCCACATTTTCCCCCATGAAGTAATGGCCGTGGCACTACCATGATCCAGAATCCATTTACGACCCTTCTCCATGGCCCCTTCTCCATCATTAGCTCCTTCTCCAAGTAACCTTAGAGTAACATAGCTCAAAACAGAACCAAACATGGTGCTGTGGCCCTCAATGTGCAAGCCCCATCCACCATCACTGTTCTGCAATTCAACATTGTTAAGACAAAAGCTTTTTCGCCCAGCTCCAAGATGTGAATGGTGAAGGAAAGAGTTCAAGGAAATATAATCAGCAAAATGAAAACAAAAGCAGAGATGCTAGTGTTATCAAAATGACTATACTTGCCTGATGGTTATAAAGATATCGAATCATTTCACGTTTATGTTCGCTTGTTAATACTGCATTGAGTGCCCCCGTAACAGATAGAGCAATGACCTGTTAAAGATATAACAGAAAACAAAATAAAATTGTAAAACAGAAATTATGGCCCAATTATAGGGGATAAGAAAAATTAGAAGTATCTCTTAAAGTTAGGCAGCAAGTAGCAGCAATAGAAACATGTACCATGCCAGGCATTAGAAACATCGGCCCTCCATAATCTCCAGTCCAATGACCATCATGAGTTTGTTGAGTGGAATAAAAACTTAGTGCTCTTCTGAGCGTGGTAGCTACAGTATCTTCTGTAATATCTTCATTGCCTTGTACTTTAACTTGGGGCAAAATAGTAATTCCTGGATTCTCCTTTGATAGCTGATATACAAAAACAAAAGAAAAGGGGGAAACTATGATGACATGAACTGAAAAATGGACATATACTCGAGGGCTAAGTTGTATTTATTCGGTATTCTCCTATTTATGCCTGTCCCGGAAAGATTGACACATTTCTATATTTAGAAATTATTTAATGCACATATTATATTTTGCCCTTAATGACATGCTAGGAATTGATAGGACTTATGGATGCAAACTTATTTTTGGTATTTTATGTATATTTAGCTTATATGTCAGAAGTCTTCCTTTTTTTTTGAATTTCGTGTCTAGTCAAACACCACCAAGCAAATTGAGGAGGAGTACAATTGTTCACAAACATCAACTTCTAAAAGAGGTTATGAACAATGTGATTACCAAGAAACCTGTTAGTTTATAGTAGCCAATTAGGAGTAAATAACCTTAACCTTAATCCTATATGTATT
>ML302942.1:0-68967 GCA_005239505.1 Nicotiana paniculata
AGCTTAGAAAATCTATCCCTCACACTCAATATCCCAGATGTCAACCATTCAAACACTCAGAACGCCGCACCATCGCAAAACACACCCAACGATCGCCTACAAAATCCTCCCGCACCTCACTATTACACAACCCTTCCACAGAATCAAACTATCCCTCCACAATATCAACAAAACACCTACCATACTCCAAAAAATGCCCCACAAATCATTATCGAACCCCAGAACTCTACCAATGATCACCATTATACCCAAACTCTCGGTCACCAAAACAACCCTATATACGTGGAAACCCTACCTCACTCCAGTCAGGTCGTATCCTATACACCAGAATCCACTGAGAAGGACCTGCTCATTAAGAACCTAGCTGAAGAGTTCAAGAAGTTGACAAGTCGCGTTCAAGGCGTCGAAGGAGGCAAAGGGATAGAAGGTCTGAACTATGATGACCTATGCATACAACCAGATGTAGAACTGCCGGAGAGTTACAAACCTCCCAAGTTCGAAATGTTTGACGGAACAGGTGATCCCAGGGTTCATCTGAGGACTTATTATGACAAGCTTGTAGGGGTCGGAAATGATGAAAATATCTGAATGAAGCTTTTCGTGAGGAGTCTTGCAAGAGATGTTTTATCCTGGTACATTATCCAGGATCCTAAGAAGTAGGCCAACTAGGTGAATATGGCATCTGACTTCATGGAGAGATTCAGGTTTAACACAGAGAATGCGCCGGATGTCTTCTACATTCACAACTTTAAAAAAAAGCCCACTGAGACCTTCTGTGAGTATGCCACTCGTTGGAGGTCAGAAGCAGCCAAAATTAGTCCATCATTGGACGAGGAACAGATGAACAAGTTCTTCGTCAGAGCACATGATCCGCAATACTATGAAAGAGTGATGGTTATTGAAAACAACAAGTTCTCCGATATCATCAAACTTGGAGAAAGGACTGAAGAGGGCATTAAAAGCGGTATTGTGAAAAACTTTGAGGCATTGTAGGCCACAAATAAAGCACTGCAGTCAGGGGGTATATCGAAGAAGAAAGATGCGGGAACAGTAATGGTCGCCCAAGGACCCAAAACTCCATTTGTATATCAAACCTCCCCACTTACATACAAAATACCTCCACCCCCATATCAACCATAACCTCTCATATATTCCCAACAGGCCAATGCTTATCACACATATAATTCCCAACCCTCTCACTTTCAGTCACCCCAACTCGTCAAAACTACCCAAGACCTCGGCCTAACTTTGACCGCAGACCACCTAAATAATACACTGCCATTGTGAACCCATTGACCAACTGTATGAAAGGCTGAAGGCTGCTGGTTACGTCACTCTATCCCTACTATGACCATGGAGAATTCATCCCAATGGGTCAACCCAAATAAGACATGTGCATATCATTCCGGCATGAAGGGGCACTTTATTGACGATTGTCGCACCTTGAAGGACAAGATACAAACACTAATTGATAGTAAGGTCATACAGGTAAAGAAAGTTTCACCCAATGTCTGAAACAATCCTCTCCCAGATCATAGGGGTGAAGGTATCAATGTGATAGATACCGATGAGGAATGGGATCCCGAGGGATCAATTGGACTTATCAAAGATGGTTACAATCCTAAGAAACCCATAGTTATGCTCAATCCTGTTATAGTACAAATACAGCCGCCAGTGGAGGTCGAGGTAGCTGCATCAGTTCCATTTGAAGTTGAGATAGCACCCCCTGCAGTTGTGCATGTTCCATTCGAAGTGGAAGTAGCCACACCTTTCACAGCGACAGTGTCAACCACACCACCTTTCGACACCAAGGTTGTACCCTAGGATTATGTGGCCTAAGAAAGAAGAAGAGGAAAGATCAAAATATAAGAATCCATCACTGCGCAAGGAATGACCAGAATAGGGAGAGTCTATACACCAGAGCAGTTGGGAAAATCCAGTAAGCAGGTTTCTAACAGACCGCCCGTTATTGAAACATGCCCGGATGACCTTTGGAGGAAAGTTCAAGCTAGGAAGTATTCAGTCACCGACCATTTGAACAAGACTCATGCTCAGATATCTATCTTGTCACTGCTACAAAATTCAGAAGTGCACAGAACGCTCTTTTAACTGTGTTAAGTGAGGCATATGTACCTAACAACATCACTAGCGGGGAAATGGCCAATATAGTGGGACAGGTGCTGGAAAGTCACAAAATCACCTTCCACGACGATGAGCTTCCACCCGAGGGTTTGAATCATAACAGGGCACTGCACATTACCATGCAATGTGAGGACAATTTCATTGCCAGGATTCTGATAGATGGGGGATCCAGTCTCAATATTTGCCCATTGACAACACTGAAGAGGTTGGGCAAAGGCCTATATGAAATACGAGAAGGGACTATGAATGTGAAGGCATTTGACGGGTCTTACAGGGCTACCATTGGAGAGATCAATCTTTGTCTACAGATGGGGCCTGACGACCCGTAGCCAACAGAGTCTTCCTCGGATGTATTGTACTTTCCTGATTGTCCCATTTATATTCTGGACGGTTATTGTACTTCATTTGGTTTTTCTTAGAAATTGATCGTGTACTTGTGACACCGGGTTCTGGGATGATTTTGGGATGTATTTGTTAATTAAAGTGTTAAAACATCGCTATTTACTCAGTAAATTTTATTGATCATTGTAAAATGAAATGAAAATTAACGATTTCAAAATACTAGGAATAGGAATTTTACTTATCTAATGAGTGTTGGCTTGCACGACAATGGTGTCCCGCGCCATCTAATGAGTGTTGGGTCGTGACAACGTGGTATCAGAGACCTAGGTTCCCTTAGGTCTCACGAGTCATGAGCAAGTCTAGTAGAGTCTTGCGGATTGGTACGGAGACGTCTGTACTTATCTTCGAGAGGCTACAGGGATGTTAGGAGTACTTAACTTCTTGATTCCTTATCGTGCGGTTTGATTCCTTTGAGGCTTATGCCTACATTTCTTCTTACTCAATCTTACACATCGCGAAGCGCTTGCTATAAATCGAGAATTTGAAGAATTGTAATGGTACTACAAATATGGTGCGTGATGTTTTTCCATGCATAATTGGTTGGGGCTATTGTTGTTGCTCTGCGGGAGGATATTATGTTGTTTCAGCTCAGTAGTTGTGTTTCTGAGAGCTTTGAGGCTATGCTCAGGTTGTTATGATACTTATGATTGGTTATCACACGGTATTGATATGATGATATGATGCTTGCCTATATGTCGGGGAAATAAATGACTTGATAGGAGTTCTACTCGGAGCATGATTCCGAGATTTCAGTATTTTATTCTGGCGGAGGAAAAACAATTAGACTATAAATGACCAGGTTCGGGTTGATAGAGTAATGAGGCTGGGTGTTTTCAAGAGAGGTGGAATCTTCATCTGTGATGTGGCATCGTCATCTTTGATCGAATAGGATATGTTAAGTTTTCCGGTGCTATGGTTTCTTCGGTCGCATTGGGTCAGAGTAATGTGAAGTAGTCTTGAAGAAGCGGTTGTCAGAGATCATGGTGTGCGGTGGTTCAGGACTGAATAAGTATTTCTAATATAGGCGGATCGAGGAAGATGATCTTCGGAGGGTTTTGAAATTGTGGTGGTCTGTTGGTTTAAGTGCTACAGAGAATGATATTTATTTGAGACAACAATTGGGTGGCATACAATGAGGAAAGACATGTGGGGAGTGTCATGCAATGGTTAAATTTCTAGAAGGCCAGGTGTAAGAAGCGAAAGTCGAGTAGTTGCTTAAAGGAGTGAGTTTGACCAAAGTGGGAGAGTGGCAGCATGGCATATGAGTTCTGTGGTAAGATAGCTGCACATCTTGAGGAGAAGTTTGGAGCAATTTGCGAATTTTAGTGGACAGTGATTGGGTCCACAGGCTTAAATTGAAATATTGGCTATTGCGGCAGAAGATTAGATACAACAGAGAAGAGTTGTTCGATATGAAGAAGGATGCAGCATAGCTGTGAATTAGAAGATATTGTCGCGCATTTAGTAGATGTCCATGCGGAGCGGACGGACTGGTAAAGTTCGTAAATGAGAATGGGTGTAGGATGGGGTATTGATGTCGTAGGGATTGTGCAGTACAACATCGTTGGAAGGTGTCAGTTGATAATTTTCGCAGGTGGGTTATCTTCTGTGAGCAGGTCAGTGGTTGCGTGGTTGGCGGAGTTTCCGCGAGGGATTTTATTGACTATTTAGCAAAAGGTCGGATATGAGAATGTGGTTAATGACTCAGAGTGCTTGTGAAATGCTAACGGAAGGATTTCAAGGAATTTGGCGAGTTGGTTATGCAGGATCATGTCAACAATGAAGGAAGATTCTTGGTGAGTTCCATATTTGTGTAATAGCGGCTTCAGGCTAGGTGGGAGAGTTCCACTGCCTACGATTGGGTTTCATGGGTATCTACTAGAAAAAATTCCGGTCATCGTCATATTGGTGGGTTATTACAGCTAAGGGAAGAAGACATGAGTAGTAATTGAGCATAGGATTTGATAAATGTGTGCAAAGGTTGGCCTTATGGAATCAAGTTTAGGCTTTGGAAAGATTTAGGATTTATGCTTGGTACAGAGGTGATTTGCAAGGGAAGTGATTCAATCGGGTGCTTATTCGAGACGGGTGTTCAGGTACTAGCAAAGCCGTGGATTTGATTATATTAGGGACCAAGCCATAGCGGTTGACTCTCAACAACGGTCCTAGTAGATTCAATGGTTAGAATGTGGTGTCTAAGGATTTCAAGCCCACAATATGGTTAAGAATCGAGCTTTTGCAGTATAATTTTGAGAAAGAGAATATGGGTGGAGTGTTCTATGTTATTTTCGGCGTGTAGATTAGCATTTGGAGGGAAAAGGAGAAAATGACTTCGGGTTCGTAGAAGGGTTATCGGAATGGGTATACCGGTCGAAGATGTGAATATGCGTGCAAGGAGAGCATGAAATGGTTCATGGGATTGGATACAAAGTAATCTCATGGAATGAAATCACTCAAAGGTGAGTGCGAATTGGATTAAGGTATAAGATGGGTTGTGTTATATGAGCTTATGGAAGGTTTAATTAAATCTCACTACGGTATTGTGGCGGTGTTAGCATATGGGCATTGTGAGTTATTGTTCATCTTGACCTACGGCTTGAGCAAAGTGGGGGGAGTCTGCTGTCGATAAGTTGATCGCGAGGCTAAGTATCATATCAGTTTCATTTTGGGGTATTCGGGTGAATCAGTTATGTCCTGCAGAGGTGGAGTTTGAGAATGACGTGAGAAATGGAAATTTGGAAAAGTGTAGGTGGATCCCGGAAGGATTATGGTGGCATAGGCTATTACCTGAGGATTTGCATGTTTTGTGATTATGAGAATTCACTCGTGTGTCGTTATGGTTCTCTTAAATTGAGAAAAGTAAAAAGGTTTCTATGTGATAAAGTGTTCGCCCTAATAGTGGTTTAGGAGTTATGATGGAATTCTTGTGCTATTTCGTATTGGCGTGTTAGGTGTAGTGAGAAGTATGGAATTTGAGGTAAGGATCAAGCTTGAGATTCAGTGTTGAAAAGGATGTCACGAGCTCGAATGAGCAAGGAAAGGGATTTGGATGTTTAGAGTAAACCGGTATCGTCTTCAACGTCACCTGAGATCGGTGGTGGTGTAAGAGGCTTTCCGTTCTGGTTGCAGGTTTCTTGGTTAGATTTACAGCATTAGTGTGATCGGTGGTGTAGATGTACAGACTTGTTAGCCTATGTGGAAGGTCGTGGAAGCGTGACCACGGGAAGATCGTATGAGTGTGACATGAAGTCACTTAATTGATTGAAGATTCAGACCAAGTATAAAGAAGTATAATATTGTTTATTTAAGAGTTTATGCTTGGAGGGTGCTCGGTTCACTTGGTTGCGGATGTAGGGGTTTTTCTCCGGCTATGATGGTTGTTCTTGCGTTTTATGAGAAAAAGTGGGTTATTATGGACCCAAGTAAGGCCATTAGCCTAGTTCGGTGCGAGCGGAATCGACTCGAAGGTTGTGGATGTATTTAAATATGATTATGGGCTCCATAAGAGTCAGGTGTGTTCATTTTGGTATAGCGCTTCTCATGGAGAGGTATTAGAACATTAGATGTTGTTCCATCCTCGTCCATTTCATCTAATATTATGATTGTGCAGTGTGAGTAATGAAACGGCTTGATAATTTCTTATGTGTTGAGATTTCGCGTAGTGATGATTTTATGTGAGCAGGATAGCTCTTGAGATTCAGAGTATATGTATATATATATATATATATATATATATATATATATATANTTGTGCTTGAGTTTTGTAGAGTACGGCTCTATCAGTCTCCCCAGGATGGTATTATGCACTTAGCGTGCTTGTGACCGATATCCGATATTTTGTGGTAATGAGCAATTTAGCTCGGTGTGCATCTCCTTATGTGAATTTTATGTGTGGATCGGGTGGTACGCCTTCACGGGTATGTTATTTGGATCGGGTTGCACGCCACAATAGTGTGATGTTGAGTACAGTTCCCTATATTTATTTTTTTTGTGTTTGACTTCCTATTTTCTGAGGAAAGTTCATATTAGTTGCGTGAGTCAAGTAGTCCTTTCCTGAGTCATTTCCTTATGTATCATGCTCAAGTTGTGGCCCATTGACGCATTGTGGCATCATGTGAGATTGTTGGTCATGATTGGGGTGACTTGTTGTCTAAGCAGTTCATACTGGGTGAGACGAGATTATTGGATCAGGGATCAGTGCGATAAGATTGTGAAGTATATTAAAGGACAAATACCATTATTTGGTTCGTAATGAGGTGATGATTCTAGTCAAGAAAAGAGATTCAATGATTTGTTGACTCTGCCATTGGTTATAAATTTCTACACATCTCCTCCGTTGCGGTGGTATCGTAAGCGTTATAGCAGGACCTATATATAAGTCATGAGGTGCAGTGGGAGCATCAGATTCGTGGGATTTTGGCTATTAAGGTCAGGGAATGTCGTTATGGTTAAATGATGAGTTATGCGGTGTATGGTGCTAATTCAGCGGAGGCATGCAATCATATTCGGGTACCTCGTGTAGTGATTAATTCAATGTTCATGTATTGTAAACAGGCCTGGCAGAGGATTTCGGGTGTTGGAACTGGGTTCTGAGCTTATTGTATGGATAAAAGAAGATATCTTCGGAATTGATTGAGCTAATGCGCTCAACTGAGTGATGGCATGCACGAAGTGTTAAACGGTGATTTCAGATAATCCAGAGCAGTTCTTAGCACGTTCTAGGACGAACATATGTTTAAGTGGGAGAGATGGGAGAGAATGTAACGACCCGACCGGTCGTTTTGAGCTCTAGCGTGTCGTTTGGAGATTTAAGGCCATGAGAAGATTCATTTCAGGTATTATGACTTGTAGGCGTGTTCGGAACTGAATTTCGGGAAGTTCGGAGTCGAATTGGAAAGAAAGTTCTCATTTCGGAAGCCTTAAGTTGGAAGAATTGACTAAGATTGGATATTTGAGTAAACAACCTCATAATCAGGATTTGAAGGTTCCAGCAGGCTCGTATGATGATTTCGGACTTGGGCGTATGTTCGGAGCGGGTTTTGGATGTCCCGGGAGCGTATCGGCGCATATTGTGGAAGTTAGTAATTTGGGAGAAATTTCATAAGTCTGGATTGAAGTGCAATTCAGTGTTATTGATGTCCGTTTGGGATTCCGAGTCTGGGAATAGCTCCATATGGTGATTCTGGTTTTAGGAGCGCGATCGGAAGTGAATTCGGAGGTCTGTGGTTCATTTTGGAGTCATTTGGCTAAAGATAGAAAATTTGAATATTTTGAGGAATTGAGCCGGAAGTGGAAATTTTGATATTGGGGTCGGATTCTGATTCCGAAAGTTGGAACAAGTACATAATTTTGAATGTGACTTGTGTGCAAAATTTGGGGTCAATCAGACGTAATTTGATAGGTTTCGGCATCGAATGTAGAAGTTGGAAATTTCGAAGTTCATAAAGATTGAATTGAGTTGCGATCCATTGTTTCGATGTTATTTGAGGCCTCGAGCAGGTCTGTGTGATGTTCTGGGACTGGGTTGTGTGAGTAGACGGTGTCCCGGGGGCCTCGGATGTGTTTCGGGGTGGTTTCAGATCTTTTTCCCCATGGTTTGCTGCTTCTGGTTCTGGTGCAGCTGGTGTGCATTGCGATCGCGGTCGCTAGTATGCGATCGCGGTCGCTAGTATGCGATCGCGAAGAGAAAAATTGGAGGTTGCTGGGATTAGCTTGTGCGAACGGGGAAGGGGAGTGCGATTGCGAAGAGGAAATTTGTGGAGGCATAGAGTTTAGCCTTCACAATCGCTAAGGCGTTCCTGCGATCGCATAGAAGGGTCGGACTGGGCAGTGAAGTGTCTTAAAACGGGTTTTGGCTCATTTTTATCTCAAATCTTTCATGGGAGCCGATTTTTGGAGAGCTTCAAGTGGAGATTTTCGTCATCTATGTCGAGGTAAGTTGTTTCTGATCAATACAAGTTAAATAGAAGGTTTGTATATAGATTTGGTCCTGGAAATTAGTAGAAATTTGGGATTTTGAAGAAAGACCTAGAATGTGTATTTTTGGATTTTGACCACGAATTTGGGCATGAAATTGAAATACAATTATATATTTGAGTTCGTAAAGTTATGGGTAATATTTATCTTCGAAAAATTTTAAAATCCGGGCACGTGGGCCTGAGGGCAATTTTGTCAACTTTCCGAGCGGAATTGGGAATTTATATAAATTGAATTGTTATAAGTATTAGAGTATATTTTCATTGGTTTGCCCGTTATTTGGATATTTTTGGGCGTGGTGCATCAATGTGAGTCGTCGGAAGGACTTGGAGGCCGGTTATGAATCTTCGGAGCGAGGTAAGTCTCCTTTCTAACCTTGTAAGAGGGAATCGTCCCCATAGGTGAAATAATTAAATATGTGCTACTATTTATGGGGGCTACGTACGCATGAGGTGACGAGAGTCCATGCATAGCGACTATTATGTTTATGTCGGGGGAGTTTAGGATCCACAAGCATGCTATACGTGTCGTATCTTGTAATCTTAATGATAAATTTAATTACCCAAAAGAAAATCTTAATAATAAATTTAGAATTTTCTTGGCATCATCGAATTATTTAAATGGATATCTAAGAAGGTCACCTATCATTATTTAATTTACTGGTTTTCCGTTGGAAGAATATCCCCAAATAAACCCCTGATTTTCTGCTGAATGAGTGCATATATGAGTACCTGAGTCGCATGTATAATTCACGAGCGGGGTAATTCTATTATTTATTTTGACCGCATCGCATGTACAATTCACGAGCGGGGTAACTCTATTATTTATTTTGACCGCGTCACATGCACGATTCACGACCGGGGGTAATAGATGCATCTATGGTTCGTGCCGTCCGACCCTTCGGCAGTGCACATATCAATACACCTGGCAAGAGTTTCAAGATTGGTCACCACCATGGCGTGGTCCTTACTATCTGCTTGAGCAGCCTATACCACACCTGAATCAAACTTTCCAGCAGTCCGACATCATGTGGGGATCAGAGGAGGAAGAAGCATTTGCCGCCTTGAGGAACCTGTTCCTGGAAGATGAGGACATGGATTGCTGTGTAATTTTTGAAGAGGAGAAGGAGGAAGGACCTACCATAAGAGTTGTGGAGAGAGGATCATTCCTCAAGATTTGAACTGTCAGACCATCCATGGCCCGACGCGTCCCATGGTAGCAAGGCTGAACAACATTATTTATTTTTTTCTGAAAAAAAAATGATTTCCCTTTTTGGCATTCTGTTTTGAATAATATTTCCAATATTCCAAAATGTTGCTTTAATTAATTGGAAACCGCATTTGTTTGACACTTTCAATGAATTAATGATTACCATTACCACTTCTCTCTCATATCTTTATCTATACAACATTACTATTTCCTATCTCGATGAACCGGCAACTGTGACATGTAATGAGGCAACGCAACAAAAGGATAGTGATTCAGAAGAAGAGGATGTCATACCTGAGGGAAATGGTAGAGAATCACAAACAGTGGCAAGAGAAACTACCATTCGCCTTACTGGGATACCGTACCACAGTCCACACATCAACCGGGGAAACACCCTATTTGCTGGTTTATAGTACTGAAGCAGTTATTCCCGCCGAAGTAGAGATTCCTTCCTTGAGGATCATACAAGAAGCTGAGCTCAGCGACGCAGAATGGATAAAAAGCCATTATGAGCAACTAGCCCTCATAGAAGGAAAAAGGATGAATGTGGTATGTCACAGACAGCTTTATCATAACAGGATGTCCAGAGCCTTCAACAAAAGAGTCAAGTCGAGGCAGTTCACACCGGGGCAGCTGGTGTTGAAGAATATCTTTCCGCATCAGGATGAATCCAAAGGGAAATTCTCTCCCAACTAGCAAGGTCCTTACATGGTTCATAGAGTATTGATAGGGGGATCCCTCATACTCATAGAAATGGACGGAGAAGTATGGCCAAAACCAATCAATTCAGATGCAGTTAAGCAATATTATGTGTAACTATTTATGTTTTCCGCATATGATGTATTTGAACTACACTCGACCTGATTCCCGTTTAAGAGAGGATACGTAGGCAGCCCTGTGGGTTCGGTCACAATTCAATAAAATTTCTATTTTCCTCCACAATCAGAAACTGGGGCAGAATTTTGAGGAGGACCCTCAAAATTCCGAAGCAAGTTCAGCGACCGCAGCATATACAATAGTTAGAAATGTTTGTCTGTCTAACTAGGGTAGAATTTTGAGGAGGACCCTCAAAATTCCGAAGCAAGTTCAGCGACCGCAGCATATACAATAGTTAGAAATGTTTGTCTGTCTAACTAGGGTAGAATTTTGAGGAGGACCCTCAAAATTCTACAGCAGGAGAAGTCGCAATGTCTCGGATCGTGTCACAGTCACTGGTTCATCTAACAAATTTTCTATAAAAAAAACATATTTTTACTATGACTTTGAAAACTACGCATGCTTGCTTTTGAAATAACTTTGTTTAACAAACTCTACCCCCCAAATATTTGAACAGGATCTTCAGACCGAGCAAAGCAAGTCAATCAATCCGACGGAGGCACAAACCGACCTCCCCCTTATAGAACTCACGAATTTTCTTTGAATGCAGGAACAAGGAATATGCACGCCTCAAAATCACAACCTTCATAACAAAAACGATACCGAATCCAGTTCCAGTTAAGAAATACTCTGCTATGACTTACTATTTGTTCTCTTTGCATGAGACTAAGCTCTGTCTCAATCTTGTATGAGGCTAAGCCCTGCCTCCATATTTGCATAAGGCTAAGCGTTGCCTTCTCTTTGCATGAGACTAAGCTCTGTCTCAATCTTGTATGAGGCTAAGCCCTGCCTCCATATTTGCATAAGGCTAAGCGTTGCCTTCTCTCTACATGAGACTTAGCTCTGTCTCAATCTTGCATGAGGCTAATCCCTGCCTCCATATTTCCATAAGGCTAAGCGTTGCCTTCTCTTTGCATGGGACTAAGCCCTGTCTTGATCTTGCATGAGGCTAAGCCCTGCCTCCATATTTTCATAAGGCTAAGTATTGCCTTCTCTTTGCATGGGACTAAGCCCTGTCCCGAATTTCTGCATAAGGCTAAGCCCTGCCTCTCTATCTGCATAAGGCTAAGCATTGCCTTCAATTTGCATGGGACTAAGCCCTATCCCGAATTTCTGCATGAGGCTAAGCCTTGCCTCTCTATCTGCATAAGGTTAAGCTTTGCCTTCAACTTGTATGGGACTAAGACCTGTCCCAAATCTCGCACGGGACTAAGTCATGTCCCGAACCTTGCACGAGACTAAGCACTGTCTCCCCTGCACTATCTATCTTCCCTCCTTTCGGGCTAAGCTCTGCCCTCAACTTCATACAAGACTAAGCCTTGTTTTGCTGCTCCTAGCATCATACCTTTGCATTTCATGGGTTGAAATATCGCCAACTTGTCCAAAGGTGTCATTGTCTAAAGGCATCATCCTCATAGCCGAAAGACACCATGTCATAGCCTGAGGATCTCCCACATTTGCATATCATTATTCAAAGGCGTCATGGTTCGGAGGCATCATTTTCATGGCTTGAGAACACCATTTCATGGCATGTGAATCCCTCACCTAACAATTCATGGCCCAGGACATCATGGTCTAAGGACGTCATCATCAACCGTCCAAGGACAATTCTCATCGTCTGAAGGGAATCTCCATCATGTTTAAATTTCTGCACAAATATATGCTCGTAGTATCTCTTTACTTGCAGGAGACCCGATAAGCAACTGCTACCCAACAGGAGCAATCCCACTCCAGTTCTTTCAAATTATCTCAAACCTGACCGCTCACCATAACCATTTTTTTCACCTATTCCAAAACCTCGTGTCTGTTCTTGTGATGACTTCATCGGTATATTCCACCGATAAATCCAGAACCACACACAACCTGATTCCTGTAAAACCAGGTATATGTAGGCAGCTCAGGAACCAGAGTGCGGCCTAAATATCTCAAACCATCTCGCTCGATCAAATAACCCCCTTTAATCGTGGTCGTTGATCTTTTAGATCAACGGTCCACAATTAAACTTACCATTGTAATTCACCTAACCCTAACCCCCTTCCTCATTCCTTCCAGACCATCGTCACCCGTTCCCTCACCCCCTCCAATTCTCTCCTTAACTCACCCTAACCCTAATCACCGTCATCGGCGAGAGAATCCTTTCTATGGTGTTTCTGTGTTTTCTCCGACCACTCCTGATCTCCTATACTCCATGGCTCTTTAATTCCATGAGTCCTTGAGAAGAACTCGAGGAAATCCAAACTTGTTCTGATTTTGAAACTTGTTTACCGACTTGTCTCAGGCCATTTTCGTTTGTAAGTAAGGATTTCCTCTTGTTTTTATTACGAATCCATGGGTTTTATGACTGGTTCTCTTCATCTCCTCTATTTACTGAAAACCCTAGTTTGATACTATCGATCCTTCTCAGATCTTTACAGATCTGAGATAACTCGAGTATTATTAAGTGTTTTCCTTTAAAAATCCATTATTTTAATTAACTATTTCGATTTTTAATCACTCTTTCTAAAATTAGGGTTCATCTCAGACTTTGCTTCAAACTTATCAATGTTTAATTAATTGTTTCTTCATCATCTTGACTAATTTTCGCATGAATGTTCAAACCCTAGACGATTCTGTGTGATATGCTGATTTCTTCAATTTTGTTTCGATATTTTGGTTATTTCTGTGATGCCAGGCATATTCATTTATTCCATCATTTGGATTCAAATGTTTTCCCTATTAAATCCAATATTCTTTGGGATTTTGCCCTAATAGATCTCTATTACTAGTTCGAACCTGTTTTTCTTGTTAAATCTTGTATTTCTGTGAGGTTTTACTTAGTCGGTTTCTATTTTGAGAATCTGAGTAATTCTTGCCCATAAAATCAGTATTCTTTAGAGATTTTTACTAAGTATTTCCTATTAATTACCCTGTTATAATTTGTGTGCTGAAACTTTTCCTTATTTGTGACCTGTTTCCCTATTTTACTTGCCTTAATTAATGAACAGAAGTTTGGGGATTTTTACTAACTCTTTATATGGCATGATTTTGGATTCTTTGCCTTAATTAAACCTCCTATTGTGACCGTTAATTAATTACTCCCAAATTAAGGGGTCTATTCCAGACTCCCTTATGGGAATTGATCCTGTGATTTGGTTGATTGATCCTTAATTGATTGAACTTTGATTCTCTTTACCTTACTTGTTCCACTCCCTAAGTTGTATATATACACTCTTATTCTACCTCTAAAACACACGGACAATAGTTCGATCAAACACACAAACTTTCTCTCATCTCTCTTTCTGCTACTTGTGCTCATTGCTTGTCTAGCCGGCTGAAAGCCAAGGCTAGACTGTGGAACCCTACCTACTTTACTTTCTGCTTTGCTTCCTTAACTGGTATGTTCTATCTCTAATGTCATTATGAAGTTCAAACCTATATGAATGTCTGTTGCTCTATGTTTGTTAAATCCATGTCTCTTCTGCACTAGTTTGATTATTTATGTACTCAGTTCTTTCCTGTTTACTGCTTTGATCTGCATATTTAAATTCATATCTTCATGTATATTGTTTTAATCAGCATACTATTCCTGCTTAAGTTTCTAGTCTGTTTATTGCTTTAAACTAATATGTCTACTTTTATGTTTAATGCCTTTGTCTCTTCTGTCCACTAAACTGGTAGGACTAATATTGTGTGGCTAAAACCCCTGTTTTTAGCATGACCATCTCCACACTTAGTCTCTATGTTGTACTGTTTGTTGCTGCTAGTTAAACATAACTACTTAGCACTACGTGTGATTGGTAGATTTATGTATCTTTGTCAAAGATTCTTGATCAATAGTCTAGGTTTCAATGAATGCTATGAATTTTTCTGTTGAGGGTCACTCAACCTTTGTCTGTTCCATGTATCCTGTCTTGTGTTTCTGAATCCTGTGTTCCCAATCCCTGATCCCTATCTGTACAATTGCTTGTCCTCACCTAGAATTGATTAATAAACCAATTTGAATCTGGGCCATACCAAGCTTTGTGATTGTGTTGTTGTTTACTGAACCTCTTTTTTTCTCAGAGGGTTTTCAAAAGGTTTTCACTCTTAATATGTTTTTTTTCAAAACAGTGTCCACTCATGAGATACTTTTTCACTCCTAAGTGTTTTAATCCTAAACTATTCTTTCCCAAATTTTATCCCAATTGTGTCAAGCACTCTCACTCCTACTCTTATATTACTTAAGATTCTGCCCCTCCAATGTGTGTACTGCCTAAGAATCCATGAGACTCCTCCGAACTCTGACACGCTGGGGCTGGTTCTTCCACACTGTGCAAAAAACTATTTTCTTTAAAGGATCCTTGGTGTGAGCATTGCCCGCGGTCCCTGAGGCCCTTTGGAACATTGACGCACCAGGATACCCTATTGGGCACTATGAGATATGGTACTTTGGATTTGGTTGAAGGCCTGGTACTCCAGGTTTATTTTGGGCCTATCCAAGCTCCCTATAGTATAGTATTATTTATTCTGCAATTCATTTATCGAATGGTCTGTAATCATAATTCTTGTAAACAGATATTGGGGATATTAGTAAAATGGGGGGGGGGGGGNATAGGTGCATCATATCATTTGTCCTAAACTTCTGCTATCCAGAGTTCTGCATATTCATGTCTACTTAGAAATCCTGTCATTAGGTTGTTATTAATTCTGCCTATAATCATGATCATTATCTTATGTGCATTAGAAATCATGCTTTAAGACTTTTATGGCACTCGCATAAATACCATGCCTATATCGCATAAAATCAGTAGCAACCATGTTTATAGGGGTAAGTTTAAAAGCAGTCCCAACACCTAGATAACGTGTTTACAGAGATAGATGTAAAAAATCAGTTCTGTAATGTTCAGCACCTAGACAGCATGTTTATAGGACACCTCAGATCCACACCTAGGCAAGCCTGTAGGATAATTGAAATCTTGTGAATTGTAAAACTATGCCTTGCTTACTTGTTAACTTCCCAGATTCAACACATTATAAAATTAGTAGGCAAGCTGATTAGGTTTCCATCACTTCGACTTAACACAATGCTGCATATTCTCTGCTTGTCATGCTCACCTAGATATCCTGTTCTAGGACCTTTCTGAAACATCTGAAATCTTGATGTTTGAGACGTGCTAATTATCTGTTTATTTGTAGAGGTAAACATGAGCCCCTTAATTGTTCTTTTCCTTGACAGTCATATATGTTCTTTGTTGTTGTTTAGATTTTCTTATTTTAAGCACTTTAGGAGAGTCTAGAACCGCCTTAATTAGAGGTCTTAAATACCTCCAGGGCCATTAGAAAAGGGACGAGTAATGCACGCCTACAGTACATTTAATTAGAATCGCTTATATAACCACCAAGGGGAGAGTAATTGGGTAGTAAAGGATATGATGCCCTGTGTGCTAATGCTACGTGTAACCCCTCTAGTTGAGGAAGTTTTCCCGAGTATTGCACAGATATGATCCTATAAGCTAATAAACCTGGGACCCATTTATTCCCATGTCTTTTTTTGTAATCCATATGTGTGCTTAAACTTCTTTACTTGCTTAATGACTAATTCACCGAAAGTGAGTTTGGTCGGGACCAGTTGTAGACCTCGAGGGGTGCCTAACACCTTCCCCTCGAGGTAATTTCAAGCTCTTACCCAATCTCTGATTATGTAAACTGGTTTCATGAGTTACTTTCTTTAGGTACCCTAATGCACCTTAAATCCGTTAGGAGGTGACTCTTCAATTTCCATACCCCTTTCCCAAAAAGGAAAGGAATTGCGAATGTCGAAATCCGATTTCGAGAGAAAAAGGGGGTGCGACAAGCCGTCTCGCCACAATACCGTGTGGGTCGACATCACATCACATCTCGCTAGCAATAATCTCATCCCATTCAAGGGGAAACATCTCAACACATCATTCTCATCCTATATAAGGGGAAACAACCGCATCACATTAACATGGGTATTTACCCCTCAATCACTCCTACACCGGCACGTGTAGTTTCAGGGTTAGGTTATTTTGACCTACCCTTCCTCGGTGAATAAACGATACTCCCACAACATTTATTTTTAAAAAGATTCACAACTCATTTCAACATCTTGCTCTCGTCTCTTTGTTTCATTGGTATTAATGGCCCTAAATGTAATATCCTTGATAGCACATTGGTCATATTTCATATTCTATATATATTTACTGTTTCACTTTCAAGCATCATCCTGGATCTTCAACAACAAATATATCTATTCAAGACTTTAAATACACATTTGAGCAACTAACCAAATTAAGGGTCTTAGACACATGTGATTTCTTACACAATTTGACATGATAGTTTTCATTAGAATCGCGTTTTCAAATCATAACATATTAACACACAACCCATGTTTTATCACCTTCTCAAATAGTAACTCAACATAACAAGAACATTTGGAATACAAATTGAACACTTATATCTTTTGACATAAGTCTTATTCGGAATAATCAATTTATAATGAGTAACGCGAGACTTACAAGGATATTGTGGGGTTCAAATCTAAGAGAAGAGTTTAGTCAACATACCTCGCTTCGAGATTTCCTTAATTCACTACACGGTTCCGAAAATCCTAGCAACTTTGATCTATTTATAGATATAGCAAAATTGAACACAAATTAGGTAGGATTTCATGTTTCCAGCTCATTTGAGCATTTTATCAAACACTTGGTGGGCATTATGATTTCTAGCTTTCCTATGGAGGATTTCCTTCACCCCACAACCCAAGGTCTATCCATTTGAGTTCAACTACCTTCCCACAACTCATGAGTATACATGCATGCATAAACAACAACCCTCATTCTCAAAACCTTCCTCCCTATTACCTATTCCAAACAAAGTTTCAAAATAGAAGGTTAGTGCTAGAATCTTACGTCTTGGTTGAAGACCTAGTGAGATTTCTCGTTGAATTTCAAGGATTTATTAGCAAGATTTTGGATGAACAATTAGCTTAGGTATTTCTCCTCTCACTATAGGGCACTTCCTCTCTCTAAAAATATCAGATATTTCCCTTCAAAAATGGTCATTTATGTCTAATTATCGAGATAGGGCCGCGTTATAAAAATTAGAAGAATGAAGCCCCGATGTAGATATACGGTCGCATATGCGACTGTATAACGCTTCTACGATCCGAAAAATGAACCGCATAATGGCCCTCCGGAACTGGGCACTTCTGCTTCACTCTGCGATCAGTCTGCGGTCCGCAAACCAATTCTGCGATTGCATATGCGCCACAGAACTTCCCTCCAGAAATTCTTTTATTGGATTTGCGATGGGTTGTGCGGCCCACAAAGTGATTATGCGGATGCATAATGGTCCAAAAATTTGCCCAAGTTTCTGCTTTAGTTTGCGGCAGATCTGCGGTCCATAGATCAGTTCTGCGACCGCAGAATGGACCGCAAAAACGCCCTGCACTTCCAAAAATTTTCTTCAACTCCTGAACGCACTGTTTCAACCAAAAATTCTGAATCATCAATGCATAATTCTACCTCGGCATCACGAAACCCCGGGTTTTAGGTAAAATTTTACGGGGCCTTACACCAACATACTATTAATGAGTGTCAGTCTTCCCCCAGTAGAGAGATATTGCCTTTTCATAGAAGCAAGTTTATTTTCAAATTTTTCTACCACTCCATTCCAAACCTTTAAATATTTTTATTTAGTACTAAGTGGGAGGCCAAGGTAGGTGGTAGGTAAAGAAGCTTTACCACAGCACAAAATCTCAGCCAACTCCTCTTGATTAGGAACATTATTAACAGGATATGCATTGCTCTTTGACATATTGATGTGAAGGTTTGAGACTTCAAATAACTGGAGAGTGAGATTGAGGTATATGACTTGGGATCTCTCTTCCCTATAGAAAATCAAGGTATCGTCAACATATAGCAGATGGGAAACAGAGAGAGAAAGATCAGAATCAAGACCAACATGGAAACCACTGGAGCTGTTTGGCTTTGTCTAACATCTTACGAAGACCCTTCATCGCTAGAATAAAGAGAAAAGGTGAGAGAGAATCACCCTGTCTTAGCCTCTTTTGTAGAGAGAAAAAACTCATTGGTCCTCTGTCGACAAGAACTGAGAATTTGACTGTGGTAATACAAAATTTTATCCATCTCAACCATCTATTATCAAAGACCATTTTCTTAAGAATTGTTAATAAGTAAGCCTAATTGACTTGGTCAAAATCTTTCTCCACCTCCAATTTGCATAAAATACTAGGATTCCCACTACTTAGTTGACAGTCAAGAACTTCATTTGCGATGAGAGCAGCATCAGTCATCGGTTTACCTTTGATAAAGCATTTTGATGCTTTGAAACCAGACCTTCTACCACCTTTTTAAGTTTTTCTACAAGAAGTTTAGCTACTATCTTGTACAGACTACCAATCAAACTAATTTGCCTATAATCTTTGAGTTTGATAGCACCTTTCTTTTTAGGAACTAGAGAAATAAAAGAGGCATTGCATGACCTCGCCATATGATTGTTTTGATGAAAAAAGTTCAAGGTAGCCATCGTATCATTCTTGATAATCAGCCATGCCTTCTTAAAAAACGCCATAGTGAAACCATCAGGCCCCGGAGCCTTATCAGGAGCACATGCTTTGATGGTGGAGCATACCTCTTGTTCTTCAAATAAGCTTTCCAACCAGGCTCTGTCTCCTTCAGAAATACTTGCTAAATCATCAAACCTAATTGTAGGTATCCATTGTATAGACTCAATATATAATTTTTGATAATAATCATGAATTTCCCCCTTGTTCAGCTCCTTGTCTTCAATGATCTCAGAATTCACCTTCAGCCTGTTTATGCAGTTGTTTCTTCTATAAGAACTAGCAATTCTTTGGAAATATTTGGTATTTTTCCTTCAACCATAAGCATCTGGACTTTTGTCTCCAGGACACCTCATCTGCTTTTGCTATGTGCTGAAGTTCAAACTTCAAAGCAAGTATTCTGTTTCTTTACACCAAAGACTGAACTCTAAGCTCAGTGATTTGTTCAAGAACCATAAGTTCCTCCAGAATCTTGCTTCTTCTAACCTCTATCTTGCCATAAACTTCTTTATTCCAACATGTTATATCTTTCTTCAGCATTCTTAACTTCTGAATAAGTACATAATCTGGCCTCCCATTTATGTTGTGACTTTGCCACCATTCTAAAATATTTTTCATAAAACCTTATACTTGCAACCACATATTTTCGAATTTGAAGTAGGAAGAATTCACCTTCCAGTCACCATTTTCCAGGAGCAAAGGCTTATGATCCGAGAAAACTCCAGGGAGTGCAACTGATTCACAACTTTGAAGGACTCATTCCGTTCAGGAGAAATGATGAATTTATCTATTCGGGATGCTTGATAGACCCTGGACCAAGTGTAGTAGGCCCCTTGCAGAGGTAGATCAATGATATCCAAGTCTTGGATAAATTATGAGAATTCCCTCATTGCTCTAAACCTCCAGACACAATTGTGCCTCTCACTCTCAAATATGAATACGTTAAAATCACCCCTATCACCCAATTTTCATCCCACATTCCCTAATTGCTGCCAATTCATCCCACATTTCACTCATTTCTAGGTTTGTGTGAGGGCCATAGACCCCTGAGAAGCACCATCTGAACTCATCCAGCAGACTCTCCAAAATTCAAGATAAGGTGTAAAACCCATGATGAATATCAAGACAATTCAATTTTCTATTATCCCACATAATTACAATGCCCCCTGTTGCCACAAGACTTTAGCTCTGCCCAAACTGCCCACATATTCCCTTATATTTGTCTAGATAATTTGACAGTCCAATCTTCAATTTTTGTTTCTTGAAGTTAAAGAACATCAATCCTCCACTTACGTAACGGAGAACTTAAAGTATCTATTTTATTATTGTTATTTAACTCCCACACATTTCAACTTAGTATTTTGAGCTTCATTCAGAAAAAGCTTTTAGAAGCCTACACCTATCCTTATTGACCACCGTATCATAGTTTAACCCATATTTCAACTTTTTTATTTCAGTTTCTCCTTTTTTCTTACTGCTTTTGTTTCCAGAATTTGACATGTCTTTCTACTTTAGTTGGAGTTGTCTTCTTTCTTCTATTCGCATGATGATGTCGAACAGTTTATGTTCAAAGCCTGCAACATTGATCCCGAAAGCTTTACAAGCTTTGCCTATAACCATTTTCGTCCACCTTGAGGTGTCAATGACTGCAAGTTCTGGCAATATCGCTGAACAGGACCCTTCTCATACCATGGAAGAATTAGAGCATTGTTGAGAGAGGGAGATGAGAAATCAGAATCAAAATCACTCACGCGCATAAGACCCCGTGACAATTATGGTTGTTGAAGCAAGATATTGTGGACCATTGAGAGCTCAGCTTCATCATCAGCATCAGAATCTTGACTGTTGGTTTCAGTTGTAGCTTGGAGTATCGAAGATGGATGCACAACAGTCTCTGTGGTGTTAGAAGTAGATGGTTGGGCTTCAGTGAGTGCATTAGGCAGAAAGCCCAATAGCTTTCCAGTATGTTTTGGGCTTCTTCTTTCTGATAAGCCTCAATTTATTGTAAAATTGCAGGGGGCGTCCCATTTAACCTATATCCACTTTTTAAAAAAGTTTTAACTTGTACCCATTTTCTAAACAACTTCAGGCCTCTTTCTCCTCCTTCGTTATCTCCTCCTCCTCCTCCTCCTCCTCATCCTCATCCTCATCCTCCTTCCTCCTCCCTCCTCCCTCCTCCTCCTCCTCCTCGTCAGGACTCTTTCTCCTCTCCTCCTCCTCATCCTCCCTCCTTCCCCCTTCCTTATTCCTCCTTCCTCTTCCTCATTCCTCCTTCTCCTCCTCATCCTCATCCTCATCCTCCCTCCTCCCTCCTCCTTCCTCTTCCTCTTAAGTACGTTCTATTTGAACACTCCAACTACACGTCGAATGTGTCACTTAGACACATAATTTCTAGGCAACCAAACCTAAAAGGTGCGTGTATGTCACATGCCAGAGTGACGATTGGGACACGTGGATTTTGTTTGACCAAATTTTAAAAACTTTTGGGAAAAAAAGATTAAATATCTGCAAATGCCTTTCCGGAAAAATTAATTAAAAAACTGAAAACCCACCCCCACCCCATTGTCATCTGCCAAGAGATCTGCGAGCTTTAGTTGTTGATGCCGGTGTAAATCTAGTACTTAGTCGTGGTAGTGAGGAAGTCGAAATTGTGAACGAAAATTTGAAAGATCATTCTTCAGTGTTCTCCGCCGTGGGAGTGGCGGCTGCTGACGACTGATTTTGCCACTTCCAGATCTGGCCGGTGTATAAATTTTCCGGCGACCACCATTAAAACCGTCTAACCTCTTTCTTCTACGCCTTTTGTTTCTTCATTTATTTGTTGTTAAAACTAAAATGAGTTCTAAAAAAAGCATTCAGCTTCTAGCTTTGGATGATATGGGGAGGAACTTGTTATAAGTTGCGAATGTTTGATAATTATTCAAGAAGCTTTGGACAGCTGATGGTTTTTGCAAAAACCATATTCAACAAGTTTTTGCAAAAAAAGAAAAAGTTTATTAAAAAATGGTTTGTTTGGTTGATTCGATTTAGGAAGGTTTGGCTGAATTTGAGAAACAATTTTAAAATGAAAAATTGCTTCTCGCTCTGAAAAATAGTGTAATACACGTTGTATGTCATATCATCATTTTGTATTTAAATGACACATTCGAGGTGTGGTTGGAGTGTTCAAATGGAACGTACTTAAGATGGAGTATCAAAGTGAAAAGTAATAACAAGTTTAATGGCATGCTGATGTATTCTGCCAAAAAGTTATATATAAAAAGAATGAATCATGTATAGAATAGCAATTAATGTTAAAGTAAATGCAACATTATATTTATTTATTTATATTGATCTAGTAGTTGTGTTAAAAAATGATATCTTCTAAACCAGCAAAGACAATGATAATTTAGTTTAGTTCTTATATAGTAGTTCGAATTATATATATTTTATTATACAAGATAGTAATATGTTATGTTGCTGCATCTACCTAATATCTCTTTTAGAATATGTTCTCTGACTAAATATGATTTCTAACTTTTTAATAAGAGTATTGAGAAGTATACCCGATTTTTAAATTCGGATAGAAAATTTAACCTCATTCCCCAGATTATATTAAGATAGTTTGTATTATAAATCTTCTTTGTGAAAATATATCAAGATTCTAAGAGCCACCAATTAGTGCATAAATATTAGCTATAGTTAGATTAAAAAGAAGTTAAAATCTATGGAGGAAAAACCACAAAGCAAAGGCACAAGAACAAACAAACAAAAACGAAAAAGGAAAAAACATAAATCTTCCATCCTGTAGTCGTAGGCATCACAAGGTGCAGAACGAATTTAGTACAAATTTTCTTAATTAACCCAAAGCATAGAAAGCATCTGATGATTTCAGTATAAACAAATTATTTTAGAAGCAAAACTTGCAATTGAGACGCTATAAGATTGATGAACGATACAATAATGTTACAAAATATGTTATATACGTGCGAATTATAGAAAAGATATTCATTGGATATAAAAATTGTATAAAATGACATATTTTGGACGATCAAAGGGTTGAAATTTATCTTAAATCACAAGTCACTCTTTACCTTCTTCCTGCCACAATCTGAAATTCCATATACCTCTATATTTAATTGTTGAATCCTAAGCATAGCTTTTCCCCATAAATCGATATGTAGTCATCTCCAATACTAATATGTGAAATGTTGACACCTCTTGATCTAGCAACATGGGTACCATCTGTCTTTATGCCTTCTGCTGGAGCCTTTATGTTAATGTGCGAAGTTCTTGAAACTTAACACATTAATGTGGATTAATTTACTATTAGGGGTCTCAAACCTAAAGTGAATTTTAAACCTAAACAAAGAGAAGAGACAAAGTAAGTAACATTAATTGGTAAAAGAATCCAAAACCTAAATAAATACTAAACAAAATAAAGAAAAGGCTCCCATTAAAACCCGACAAGTTAATTACATATGTTTTGACTAAACAATTAGTTGTTTATAATTACGGTTTTATCTAACGTGAAATACACGACTAACAATATTTTTATAGGGGCTTCATGCTTTTAAGAGTATGATGGTTCCCAGAGGAAGAACCAAGATTTGAATCTTATGGGTTCAGGATTGTAATATTTTAAAGTTACTAGGTTTTAAAATAATAAGTTGTACATATTCAATGTATTTTTAAAACAAATACATAGTTTGAACAAAAGCTACTGGGTTCGGTCAAACCTGCATCGCGCACTCTGCCTCCTCCCCTGATGGTTCCTATGCTCAAATGTGCTCGAGGATCAACTTGAAGAATCAGCAATTGTTAATCTTTTACTGCAACACACCCATAATTAATAAAAATATTTTTTAAGAATGCAATCGGATCAAAAGATAATTTTCATTGAATACACTCTAAAGAAGTTGAAAATATTATTAAAGTTATCTTCCGATAAAACTCAAGTTGTTGAAACTTTGTAGTAATGTCTTGATTAGACTCTTTTTATAGAGCAAATAAGATTGATAATAAAAGAATCCTAAACCTACGTCACCTTTGATAACATAAAACCAAATTGAATCCTAAACTTAAACAAAGACAAGACACAACATTAGTATAAAAGAATTTTAAATCTAGAATGCTAAGCTAAAGAAAAGGTAATACACCACGATTCTTGGAGGAAATCCTAAATGTGTAATGAATCCAAAAAACAAAAACGACAATATACGACAGCTTTTGGTTTTCTCCCCCAAAAATGTTGTTAGATATAATTACCATTATATATAATGTAAAATTTAGTTAAGAAAGATAAAAAAAGCGAACGACATTTCGATATGGATTTCGTGTTTTTAATATAGTATTAATTATTTATGAAATGACTAAAGCAAAACAAATTTAACCTGCCACGTTATGATGAAATTTATGATCATCGCCTATTAATTGAGGTTAATGGTATTCTTCCAGGGACGTATCTAGCTTATAGGACGTGGGTTCACATGAACCTATACCATTTTTTCTAAATCATGTATAATAATACTATATTTTTTTAAAATTACTTAAATATATATACGTGCACCCAAGCTCAATGACACTCATGGTAAAATAATTATTGAGTGAACCTCTACAAGTGAAATTGACGGCTCAAATCCACTCCGGACGGTCTTGTTTTCAATACGGATTATAAATATATATGTGAAAATCACTAAAATTTCAAAAGAATATAATTTCGAATCTATATTTTAAAAAGTATTATGGATTCATGGTAAGAGCCTAAATTTAAAATCGTCAAATATAAATTTTAGATCCACCTCTTCGTAGTAGTTGACGAGCTCGAAACACACACTTAATTATGCTCGCTAATCAAATATAGTATAGTATAACATCGTATCCACACGGATTGAATTTAAACAGTATTCTCGTAGTTTCTAGCTTAACTGCTATCCAAGATGATCAACAATTGAGATTTACATAATTTCTAACTAAGATCTAAAGATATTGACTAATGACAATCGCAACAAGGAACAAGCAAAGAAGGTTATCAATGGGAGAAGATAGGGTTTTGATGGGATAGGTGCAAGATAATTATTCGGGATCTAACTCTAGATAATTCACTTCTAATGTTTAAGTGAGTCCCTCGAATTCACTCAATTATTAGTTCAAACGTTCAGCAAAAACTCTTCTCTCGATTAAGTCTTAACCTCACAAGATGAACCAATGTAAGTACGTGAAGATATGCATGAATGTGTAGTGGATTGGTCTTTAGGAGAACCTCTCTTGATTATCCTCCTAACTAGGTTTAATCAATGATTCAACTTGCCTCTCTCGATTACTAAGGAGAATTAAAGAACCCAACCAACAATATAATGCAAGGATATCACAATATGCGTCTCACGGTTACATGAACTAGTGAATATAGATGCAACAATTAAATCATCCAAAAATGCTTCAATACATAAAACTAGAGTTATAATCCACAAACAATCACCAATACACCAAATCCATCAAACCCTAAAGAGAACTACTCCATAGATATGGAGCAATTCATCACAAATAAAATTAAAGTATAGAAAAACATAAATTCAATTCAAACTCGCATCTTGAGTGAGGAAGGAATGATGAAATCCTTGTGCTCGTGTTCTTCCAACTCCTCCTTATACTTTTTCGGTCGAATACGTGTCAAAAAGCCCAATAAATAATGTTTTTCATGTATTTATACCAAGTAGGGTTGGACCCAGACGAAACCACCTTATCCTAGCCGAAATAGGATATTTACTCTGTAAAAAATACACAGGCGCGCCGCATGGGACGTGCCATGCGAGGGCATTAGTGGGAAAATCCAAAGAGCTTATTTTTGACAGGCAGCAGAGAATTGCACAAGCACGACGTCTCACACATCGCGGCAGCGGAGAATTCTCAAAATACGGACCAAACTTCGATTTTTTATGTTCAGACTTGGTCCTCGACCCCTGAACACGATCCCGACTTAATCCCTTGGGCTTTTACTTAGACTTCAAAGCTCCAAATCGCTTGAATCCAATTCATAACACCTGCATCGCTCGAAATATTCCTACAAGGCATAAAATACACAATAAGCGTAAAACACTATCAATTAAAGATCAAAATAAGTAAAGTCCAGTAAATTAGAGTGCAATAAGAGACTAAAATATGAGATTATAGCCTTGTGTACGGCCAAAATTGGGAAGTCCGATTTTGGGATTGTTATGGCATCCCATGGATGACCTCGAGGAGCTCGAAGCGGAATTCATTCTTCGACCCTGAGGTGTATCCCTCAAGGAAGCACATCGAAGGCTCATTTGTGCTCGACCCCAGTGCAGCATGAATCGATGACCATAGTGAAAAGGCGGAAAATTCCCAAGGGCATGTGGTTAGAGCTGACCAAGTCTGTAAGAGTGGTACAAGTCAGTACCAAGCCATTAAATAGTTATACCAGCTGTGTTACTTTGTAATAATTACACATGTACTATGTTGGGATTCCACTCCTATATAAAGGGGATCCTCGTCATTTTTTGGGACACATGAATATTGTATACAACAAGAACATTCTCTGCCTTCTTAACATACTCAACATTTGTTCTAAGGATTTATTGCCTTTCATGTATCGTGTTCATTAATTGTTCTTCATTTATTGCTTATTATTGATCATAAAGGGTCATCGTCGAGGCCCTCCATATTGTTATTCCTCCATGTACCATCCTCTGTTAGGCATCATAATTCGACCTCGAGGCCCTGCTTCGTCTAGTTCGAGACCTTGTTCTGTAACATCTTGGTTTGCATATCACTACTTTTCTTTGCTCTTACCTTATTCTCCTAGATCACACTTAGCATCTATTGCCTAACAACTAGCATAAAAAGCAATCACATATTTTTAAAACCACAAAATCAAATATAATTATCATTACCATTTTCAAGATAAACAGTTTGGCGCCCACCGTGGGGCTAAAAATAATAGAGATTGTTTTAGTGCTGGTTTTCTAAAAACATAAGTTATTCTTCACACTTTTTCTTGTCCAAGAATCTTTGATTTCAGGTCAAAAAATGTCTAAATCAGTGAATGCACACGAAAACAACGGTCTTGAAGATTATGAACAGAACGGTGTAGTTGTTTTAGGCACCGGTGTACCATTGAAAAAACTGGGATGGCACCAACACCAATCCCCGTGGATGTGGGCTCACGCTACACCCAACATGTCGATTCAAGTCCTCATACCGACGGAAGTATACGCCTGGAAAACCAACATGAAGCGCAGAAACTCCAGCTCGGGAGGAAAGAGAAGTTAGCCTTCATGTCATTTTTTAAATGTTACAGGCACACAGGGCCGGTGGAGGCACCTCGGTTATCTGAGTACAACTTCAACATTGATGTTTCAGACATCATATCAACCATAGGTGAAATCAAAGATACCAGATGGCCGAAACCCATATTGTCAGATCCTTCACAAAGGAACCCTAACTTGGTGTGCGAATATCACGGCACTCATGGTCACAGGTCCGAGGATTGTATGCAGCTTCGATAGGAGGTGGCTTGGCTGATCGGTGAAGGGAATCTTCGAGAATTCCTCAGCAATCGATCCAAGAGCCACTTTCGAGAAAGAGAGGCGAACAGGAGTAACAAACTAAAAGAACCTCAGCACATCATTCACATGATCATTGGAGGAACCGACGTCCCTCAAGGATCCGTGATCAAGCGGACAAAAGTATCCACAACAATAGGAAAGCAAACTCGGAGCTATATGCCTGAGGATATCCTCACATTCAGTAAAGAAGACTTCGAGACTTTGTCTCAACCACATAATGATGCACTGGTAATTTCTTTTCTCTTGAATAGCATTCGAATTAAACATGTGCTCGTGGATCCAGGTAGCTCGGCCAACATAATCAGGTCGAAGGTGGTGGAGCAGCTCGGACTGCTCGATCAAATCATACCCGTCTCTCGAATCCTCAACGGATTCAACATGGAGAGCGTGACAACGAAGGGGGAAATCTTCCTCCCGGTTAACGTGTCTGGTACAGTTAAAAACACCAAATTTTATGTCATTGAAGGCGACATGAGATACAACGCCTTGCTTGGAAGGCCGTGGATACACTACATGAGGGTAGTACTGTCAACTCTTCACCAGATGATGAAGTTCCCAACAAAAGACGGTGTAAAAACAATATATGGAGAGCAGCATTCAGCAAGAAAGATGCTCGTGGTGCACGACGTGGCACCAACATCCATACCCTCCACTTTGGAGGGGCCAGAGGACAAACAAGCCCCCGAGGATGATGAAGAAGACTTCCTCACTCGAACCTTCATTTCCCCACGAAGAATCGGATGCAAACAAATCAACGATTGAAGAGTTGGAGCAGGCTGTTTTGATCAAACATCTCCCAGATCGAAAGGTATACCTGGGAACGGGGTTAACCCCCGAACTCAGGAAAAAACCCACTCAATTCCTTATTAACAATATCGATTGTTTTGCTTGGTCCCATTTTAGACATAACAGGTATCCCGCTGGAAATAACCACCCATCGACTAAGCATCGACCCCAGGTTCAAACCGGTAAAGCAAAAAAGAAGGCCTCAGTCTGAGGTAAAACAGACATTCATCAAGGACGAGGTAACAAAACTCCTCAAGATAAGGTCCATTAGAGAAGTAAAATATCCCGCATGGTTGGCCAATGTAGTGGTAGTCCCCAGAAAGGGAAATAAATTAAGAATGTGCATAGATTATAAAGACTTAAATAAAGCATGCCCTAAATATTCATTCTCGTTACCCAACATCGATCGCTTGATCAATGCCACGGCTGGCCACGAGATCCTCACTTTTATCGACGCCTACTCCGGGTACAATCAAATTCAAATGAATCCCGGGGATAAGGAAAAGACTTCGTTCATCACGAAGTAGTTAATACGATGTTCGAACATCAAAATAGGCAAATCCATGGAAGTTTACATTGATGGTATGCTAGTTAAGTCCCTGCGCAAAGGAACATTTGATTCATTTGCAGGAAACATTCGACATCCTCAGAAGCTACAACATGAAGCTCAATCCCGAGAAATGTGCCTTCGGAGAAGGCTCGGGAAAATTCTTAGGCTTCATGGTGTCAAAAAGGGGTATCGAGATCAACCCCGATAAAATTAAGTCCATCGAAGAAATCACGGTGATAAATAATGTGAAGGCCGTACAGCGGCTGACCGGACGGATAGTGGCCTTGGGCCGGTTCATATCGAGGTCATCGGATAGGAGTCATCATTTCTTATCCTTTCTCAAAAATAAAAACAGCTTCGAGTGGATTCCAGAATGCCAACATGCCTTAGAGGAACTGAAGCGATATCTATCAAGCCCACCTTTACTCCTCACCCCGAAGGAGGATGAAATATTGTACTTGTATTTGGCTGTATTCGAGGTAGCGGTAAGTGGTGTGCTGGTTCCAGAAGAACAAGGTACACAATTCCCGGTCTACTATGTAAGTCGGACCCTGGGAGATGCCGAAACCAGGTATCCGCACTTAGAAAAATTAGCTCTTGCATTAATAAGTGCATCTCGAAAATTAAAGCTTTATTTTCAATGTCGTTGCATTTGTGTTTTAACAAATGGGCCACTGAACTTGGGGGTATTATATCGTATATCAACCCCGAATAACTATCAAGTCCCAAATATTGTCGGACTTTGTGGCCAACTTTGCGCCCGCCCTTGTGCCCGAGGTAGATAAAGAACTCTTACTAAACACGAGCACATGGTCAGGGGTATGGACCCTATTCACCGACGGTACCTCGAACGTGAAAGGGTCCGGACTCGGCATAGTTCTGAAACCACCTACGGGCGGTATGATTAGAAAATCTATAAAAACTAAAAATTTGACTAACAACGAAGCCGAGTATGAGGCTATGATTGCAGGTCTCGAGTTGTCCAAGGGCCTAGGAGCAGAAGCCATCGAAGCAAACTGTGATTCCCTTCTGGTAGTAAACCAAGTAAATGGGAGCTTCGAGGTTCGAGAAGACATGATGCAGAGATACTTAGATAAACTTCAAGTCACAGTGTATCTCTTCAAAGAATGGACTCTGGTCCACATACCTCGAGAGAAAAACAACGAGGTTGACGCACTCGCAAACCTAGGATCATCCGTCGAAGAAGATGACATACTCCCTGAGGTTGTTGTACAGCTATCCAGGTCGGTGATCGAAGAAGGCCATGACGAGATCAACTCCACCAGTCTGACATGGGATTGGAGAAATAAGTACACCGATTATTTGGGAAGTGGGAAGCTACCCACGGATCCAAAGGAGTCGAGGGCCCTGCGAACCAAAGCAGCCCAATTTTCACTCGACGAAAATGGAACTCTATACAGAAGGACCTTCGATGGGTCCTTAGCAATATGCTTGGGACCGGGGGACACTGATTACGTGCTCCGAGAAATCCACGAGGGCACCTGCAAAAATCACTCTGGTGCCGGTTCCTTAATTTGAAAGGTGATCAGAGCAGGTTACTATTGGGACAACATGGAGAAGGACACCAAATAATTCGTCCGAAAATGCGACAAGTGCCAAAGATTTGCACCAATGATTCACCAATCTGGTGAACAGCTACATTCAGTCTTATTTCCATGGTCGTTCATGAAATGGGGAATGGACATCGTCGTTCCCCTACCAACGGAACCAGGTAAAGATAGATTTATTCTATTTATAACTGACTACTTCTCAAAATGGGTGGAAGCGCAGGCCTTCGAGAAGACAAGAGAAAAAGAAGTCATCGACTTCATCTGGGATTATATCATGTGTCGATTTGGGATCCCCTCCGAGATAACATGTGATAACGGGAAGCAGTTCATCGGAAGCAAAGTAACAAAATTCCTCGAGGCTCATAAAATCAAAAGAATCATATCAATGCCCTACCACCCATGTGCAAATGGTCAGGCTGAATCCATAAACAAAACCATCATTCAAAACTTGAAAAAGAAATTAGAAAATGCAAAAGGAAGATGGAGAGAAATGTTGCTCGAGGTGCTATGGGCATATCGAACAACTTCAAAGTCAAGCACAGGAGAGACACCGTTCTATTTGGTATATGGGTCCGAGGATTTGATACCAGTCGAGGTCGGAGAGCCAAGCGTCAAATTCTGACACGCCACTGAGGACTCAAACAATGAGGCCATGAATACAGTCCTCGAACTGTTAGATGAAAAGCGAGAGGCTTCACTTCTCGAGCAACTTCCAAGCAATTGGAAAATATCAATGCTCAAACGCTATTATTGCTAATGTATAACCTTCTCCCTTTTCATTTTTGTGCTTCACACTAATTTTTTACAGGTGTCCTATGGAAGACACCAAAACATCCTTCGACTCGAAAACCTTGGGTTTCAAAGCATGCGTTGCACTCTTTTCCTTCGATCGGGTTTTATCCCGATAGGGTTTTACCGGCAAGGTTTTAACGAGGCAACATCCATATTCTACCTAAGGAGAAATCATCAAGTATTCGAGGATTCTCTTCAATCAAACTCAAATACTGGGGGGGCATCCCCCCGGGAGATCACCTCCTCGAAGAAGTTGAAATATACCAAAGAGGGTCTCGACAGGAGAATGATGTATCGGACAAAACGGTCGAATGAACCGTGTCTGCATAGAATAATCGAACCCTCAATGGCGAAAACATGTATGCTTGTACCAAGTAATCGAAGGAGTATCTTTTATCATTGAAATGTTTTTGCGCTTCAAAGAAGTTTTCTATTTTCACAAAAAACGGCTCCAGGGCCAAAAACTCCCGAACACTCAGGGACTGTCATCGACAACCAGCTCATCAAAAACATTTTGTAAGCCCTCCATGAGGAAACATTTCGTAAGCCCTCCATGAGGCAACATCTCGTAAGTCCTCCATGAGGAAATATTGAATCTGTAAGACCTCGAAGAGGCATGCTCAAAAACATAAGCCCTCCATGAGGCAACATCAAAATTGTAAGACCTTAAAAAGGCGTAATCCCGATATAAAAGTCAAGGCTATATATTTGAACTTGTAAGACCCCTAAAAAGGCATACCCTCGATATAGATGCCGAGACTACCTCACTCGGGGACTAAAAGGTTACAGCCAAACATAAAGACTACGGTCATATCAAAAGGCTCCGGCCAAATTAGCGTGGTTCGGAGACGTCCGACTGCCGCCATAAAACTACAGGCCTTCAAATGCTTCAAAAATACTTTGAAAAGAACCGGTTAATCAGGCTAATCCTCGACATAAGAAAAAGAGCTTCGATCATATCAGCTCCAAACAATGAAAGGGCTTCGAAATAATCAGCCTTCAAGAAAAGGGCTTCGAAAATTCAGCCTTCGAGTGAACCTCCCGAGGTGCTCATTTGTCATCACATATCGACTCAGAATTGAGGTTCTATCGAGCCGTCGAAGAGTCAGACGAACAAAAAAACTTCAAAAAGTCTTTAACAAGGGAAAACAATAGCCACATTACAGGTCGCATCGACCCAATGCGTAAGAGCCTAAGGTCCAGCCTAAAAAGCCTCCGGGCCAATCTAAAGAGCCTCAGGGCCGATCTAAAAGAGCCTAAGGGCCGATGCGTAAAAGCCCAAGGGCCAACCTCAGGGCCGATCTAAAAGAGCTTAAGGTCCAATGTGTAAGAGCTCAAGGGCCAGCCTAAAGAGCCTCAGGGCCGATCTAAAAGAGCCTAAGGGCCGATGCATAAAATCCCAAGGGCCAGGCTAAAGAGCCGATCTAAAAGAGCCTACGGGCCGATGCGTAAGAGCCCAAGGGACAGTCTAAAGGGCCTCGAGACCAATTATAAAACCTACGGGTCAACGAGCTCAAGTCAAAACTTGACTCGGGGACTGAGCCCCAAAATGGTCAACTGTCGAACATTACCGATTGCTCGTCAAGACCAAAAACCTAAGGGTTTATTTTAAAGTCCATTAAATTTCGGACCAATTATCAATAAGCATCACAGTCTATTCCAAAAAAAGCAAAGAAAAGACAAGAAATGACGAAGAAAAAAAGCCTTTATATATACAGTGAAGGTTCATAGAGGTGTATTTACAAGGCTCATGCCTGGAGCCCTTACACAAAAAAAATGAATAAAAACCTAATCTATCACCGGGGTTGTGCCTCCAACGGCTCCCTCAGAGGTTGTGCCTTTAACGGCTCGACCCTCGGCCCCCGGATCTTCAATGGCCTCCTCTCCCTCGGGGACTTCGCCTTCGTCTTAATCATCTTCTGAGCCACTGCTCGAGTCACCATCAGAAGTAAACAGGACTGCTGATTTCTCTTCTAAGGTCTTCATACCTATCAATCTCAGCAGACAGATCGATGCACCCTACATGTATATCCTCAAGATCCTGCCTCCGAGACTTTAATCCGGCATGCCCCCGGGCTCGGTTCATTTTATCTCGGGGACTAATCATAAGACCTCGATGAGGCAGAATCAAACTTATAAGACCTCAACGGAAAGCATCAAAATTCAAACCACAAAAGCAAAGACAAAAGCAAAATGAAAGTTTATGCAAAAACAAGACGAAAGATCTCTTTATATAAATGGTGGTACGAAGGTACATTTACAACACTCCCGCATGGAGTCCTTTACCGAAAGAAAACCTAGTTTGTCGGTATCATCGGGGATTTCGTCTTTTCCCCTCGGGGACTTTGCCTTCATCAACCTTGGGTCTAGCATCCTCGCCAGCTTCTTCCCCTTCGTCTTCAGCATCGGCTTCATCGTCGGTAGAAAGGAGGAGCTTAGCACTAATATCGTCCACCTTATCCTGCTCTACCTCCTACGAGAGATCAGAGCCCTTATCATGAATCCCCTCGAGGGTCTCCCTCCGGGATCTGCATCGGGCATACTCATTGCTTCTTCTCTCTCAATCGAAAGCCCCACTGAACTCCTTCTAAGCATCAGTAGCATCTGTTAGACGGTTCCCATTCCCTTCGGAGTTTTTTCCGACGTCTCATAAATGGATTTTCGGACTGAAAACAATTTAGGCTACGTTTTTGCCAATATCACAACAAGGTGTAATGTCCCTGAAATTAGGAAAGCACTCAAGAACTTCAAGTGGGAGGATATTAAGACTCCCATGGGAATTTTTGCCTAAAAAATATAACATATAAGTGAAGTTACTTGGACTCGAATTCAGGGAAAAGAAGAATTGGTGAAGCATTTCCCTACATCAAAATTTATCAACACGAATGAATATCTTCTAGTTATCTTTTCTCCGCCAAGGAATGGCCCAACCAGCTCTATAGATAGATACATCTCGTTCAAATGGAGGGACCTTCACTTGCACCACCTTCTCCCCACGGCAATCAAGCTCCGCCTCTTCAATATCGATTACCGGACTAACATATCGAGATGTGGACTCGCATCGACCCGCTATCGAGGAAGATTTATCAGCGTTAAAATCAGATGACGTTTCACAGGGTATGGGGAGGCACTCCTCAACACGAAGGGGAACTGCCGTTTCGCTCTTAGACGAGCATGAAGAAGAAAGGGTTTTCTCTTTCTGAGGGACCATCTTAGAAGTTTTGACCATGACTATGTTAAAATTTCAGAATAAGAAGAAGAAAACTGGCGAAGAAGTGAACGTAGAGAAGGGACGAAAGCAAAAGCTGCTAAATGGAGATTGGAAGATGTTTCAAAGGGTGAGAATTTGAATTAAGGGTTGGAATATTTATAGAGGTTTTTTAAGCGCATTGGAGAAGTTGGAAGGGCGGCAAATAGCGGTTCAGGGGATTTTTGAGAACCGTACTCAGTGCAAACCTTTCTGCCACATCAGTTGATGACCTCACGTGGCTGATGTCACAGTGAATATATAAAGAGCCAAGATTTCAAAATCGTTTCTTATCATTTCATTCCAAGAAACGCAGGGACTATATGTGTACGGCCAAAATCGGGAAGTTCGATTTTGGGACCGTTGTGGCATCCCATGACTGAACTCAAGAAGCCCGAAGAGGAATTCATTGTTCGACCACGAGGTATATCCCTCGAGGAAGCACATCGAAGGATCATTTTTGCTCGACCCCATTGCAGCATGAATCGGTGACCATCGTGAAAAGGTGGGAAATTCCAAGGGCACGTGGTTAGAGATGACCAAGTCTGTAAGAGTGGTACAAGTCCGTACCAAGCCATTAAATAGTTATACCAGCTGTGTTACTTTGTAATAAGTACACATTTACTATTTTGGGATTTCCCTCCTATATAAAGGGGATCCTTGTCATTTTTTGGGACACATGAATATTGTATACAACAAGAACATTCTCTGCCTTCTTCACATACTCAACATTTGTTCTAAGGATTTATTGCCTTTCATTTATCGTGTTCATTAATTGTTCTTCATTTATTGCTTATTATTGATCATAAAGGGTCATCCTCGAGGCCCTTCATACTGTTATTCCTCCATCTACCATCCTTTATTAAGCATCATAATTCGACCTCGAGGCCCTGCTTCGTCTAGTTCGAGACCTTGTTCTGTAACAGCTTGGTTTGCATATCACTACTTTTCTTTGCTCTTACCTTATTCTCCTAGCTCACACTTAGAATCTATTGCCTAACAACTAGCATAAAAATAAATCACATATTTTTATAACCACAAAGTCAAATATAATTGTCATTACCATTTTCAAGGTAAACAAGCCTACTATCAGTAGTCCATCCAACCTCTTGAAATTCTGGATTCGCATATGCATTCCTCAATCTAAGATCATTATTATTTTACCCCTCTTATTTTATTGGACTTAATAATATAATATGACGGTGCCTTAATTTTTTTCATTTACATGTAAAAAAAGAGAGCATAATTGGAATGTCCTTAACTTACACAGAATAAATCACATAAACTTGTCAATCAATTAAAATCCTTCACGTACATAAAACATAATTTAAACATTCTGAAATTTTATCATAAATATCTGGCATAAATAGTCTCATCATAATTTCAAAAGGATAATTTAGGCCTTGGCCAAAATACATAAGGGCCTATAGGAATGACATCGTTATCATAATAAGAGAGACCAAACAGAGTTATGATATAAATAGCTAGACTTCACACAGTGTTCCTAATACTTCTAAGAACGAAAAAGGAACGGATTAGGGTCAAAAATAATCCTGAATTATTGCAAAAGGTTTAAGAATATTCTTCATCTATCTATTGGGCTAAAAATTCTCCTCCATCTACTTTTTTGGTTCACTTATGCCCTTTGATGATCGTTAGGTCAATGCTGAATTTATAAAATAATTATTTAAAATTTCACGTGGTAACTTCTTATTGGTCGAAATTAAAACATATAACCTATTAGAACGACTCACCCATAGCTACCCGTTTCGGACTTACCCACCCCAAACACTAACTTGACCTGAATAAAAAGTTCAAATACAAAAAAGACACTTCACTTCCATCTAACCCATGGATTTACATGTGTTCATTATCTTGATTAATCTCATGTATAGCATTACCATCGAATAAAGGTTCATGAACAAATTAAACAAACAATAAAAGCCTAGAATGAATGAGCCAATGATTTTCTTGACAATAATGTAGGACCAAAATTAGGGGCAGTCCAACGGTTTATGATATCTTCCAAACAATCACTTTTAGATCTTTCTGTTATGTAAAAATGATTAAATTAAACTCATTTTGAATATAATGCAATTTGTGTCTATTATGAAAATTGAATTGGATGTCATAACAAGAAAAAGAAAACCACATAGTAAATTTGCGTCTATATATTCGTTGCAACTCCTATGGAGATTTTGTTCCATAGAGTTTGATAGAAGTGAGGCCTCTTTTTTTAGTTGAACTTTTTGTTCGGGTGGGGTTAGTGTTTGAAACGGGTTAGTACGAAAAACTGGTAGATATGTGTGGATCTTTCTAATGGTTTAGATGTTTTAATTTTGGCCAATAAAGAGTTTTCACGTGAAATTTAAACAATTATTATTTTTCAGCATTGACCTAATGCTCAAAAGGCATAAATGAACTAAAAAGGTGAATGTAGAGGTATTTTTAGTCCAATAGGTGGATGAAGAGAATTTTTAAACTTTTTCCAATAGTTTTGGGGCATTTTAAACCCTTTTTCGTAAAAGGAATGATGGCACCAAATATAAATCTCCGACTCATCTAAAAGGATAATGTCTATTACTTACAGCCATAAAAGTAAGAGTAGGGCTCATCAAAATAAATCAACAGGTGGAGGAGATACGTAGCACGTATATAACAATATCTGAAACATAACATAAAAGTGTATGCGTCAAACCTACCTTGCTAGTTTAACCTTTCAAATACTTTCAGTGACATCGAATGCGTCCAGTAACAATTAATCTATATTAATACAGTCAATTTTGATCAACGCTTGTTCATAAAAATCTACATGACCTATTTAGGGGTTAGAATTGGAGACAAGCCACACAAACTTCATTCCTTCAAAATTATGTAAAATAAATCTAGCATATTCGATTATATTATGTTCGGAGATCTCTATGTTACAAATTAGGAAAGTTAGTTGAACCCTCTAGACACTCACTTTAGTATGAGTGCTTGGGCATGATAAATTGAGTTGATAGACGGGTTATTACTTATTACACCAAGTAGGAAAAGTGTATTAATAAGTTGGGCCTAATTTCTAAGGACCAGTTCTAGCAATGGGGGCCCAAGCCCAATCTATAATATGAAATTGAGGTGTAATAAATATATGATGAGGAGCTGAAGAAGCAGGCAATTACTAGTATATTTTGTTACCTTCTTCTTCTTATTCTTCTTATTCTTCTTCTTCTTCTGTAATGTTAGCTTGGTGAATCAATTGTAACTCATTTCCATTGATAATCGAATAATAAAATCTTGTTGATAGTTGAATAACAAAAGCTTGTTTCTCCATTTTGATCTTCGTAATTTTCTCTAGTTATTTCAATAAATTCTAGTCTATTACAAGATGGTATCAGAGCATCTTCCTGGAACCATGATGATCGGCGCTCACCTACACCACTATAGAATGGCAAGGCAAGGTCGATGCAGCTTTTACCCAATAGGATCGGGATCGAAATCCACAAGGAGTTAGATGATTGGAGTTGAGTTTCTATCCGATTTAGAAGTATGGATTGTTCTTAATTACTCTTCTAAACATGGGTTGTTTTGATTCTATACTGATTTTAATGCTAAAATTTACTACTGACAAGCTAGCTAAAATCTTTTTGTGGGATGTTATCAAGTATTAAATTCACTAGGGATGCAACTTGCCCCTAGGCGAGTATCTAACGGGATCTAAAATCTAGGATAAACTTGTGGATCATGGGTTCGTGACATAACCTCATACTAATTTACTCACCCAATACCTCTCGGTAGTTTGGGTGACTTTGCCCGAATTGGCTTCCTCAAGCCTAATTGGGTGTTTCAAAAAAGCAAATGAAATGGCTCAAGTCGGGTATTACTATCTCTAGTTTCTAACCTTTAATTGGGGTTATTAATCTCTTGAATTCACCCCAATTCCTTATTAGCCTAATTTACCTAAACTTGGGTTATCTTTCTCAAGAGTAACCTTGGTCAAAAAGTCATGAATCGGTGTTTGCAACCACCAATTCAATGACTTAAGCATGAAATAAACTAAATATCACAGACCCAATCACCAGTAGACCCTAAAACTGAAGACCCATTAGATACCCACACTAGGGTTGGGTCACAACCCTAGCCTATGGGTCTAGCTACTCATTTTCATGGAAGAAATAAAAATAGAAGATGAAATTAAGGCCATAGATGTTGATTACAAAGAAAAAAACTAAGATTAAGAGTAGAATCTATGCTAAAATTACTCAAAAAGGTAAAAAGACACTATTACGAGTTCCTTACAATAATTGATGCCCTAAAAATGAGAAAAAGAAATATTTATACACAGCTGAAAATACTGCACAAAATTGCCCCTACGGAGATTCCGCTATCAGCTAAAAATTGCACGCCTCAGTGGAGTGGATTTCGCGGCCGCGGAATTATAAGCGCGGACCGTGGTTCCCGACTTGGCAGTTTACTGAACTTGTTACGCTCCCAGCGGAATACTGAAAGCCTCAGCGGACCTCGAAAGCACAGCAACAGAATTTTAGCGTTGATCGCACTCTTGTGGAGGATCATTTTAAACAGTTCTCTGAACCTGGTATTCCGCTCCCAGCAGATTATTGAGCGGTCTAGCAGATAGGAAAGCGCGGCCGTGTAATTATGGCGCTGTCAGTGGTTCCAAAAGCTTCAAAACACACTTCTCTGAAGTTCAATCCGCGGCCGCTAACAGAATTCTGCTACAGCGGAATGTGTTCCGCTGCGGCATAATAGTTTTGTTGTCAGCGCTTTTACTGGGTTCCTGGGTTGTGCAAGTTTGGATCCTGTTTGAGTTACTTTTAGTCATTCTCCTCAATTTTACTCAAAACCTGCAATTTAAGCACCTTGCATTAGTTTTTGGGAGTACCTTAGTGCAATTTTGTCCCAAAGCCTAAGCAAATGAGAGTAAATAGTAGGTAAAAATGCCTAGTTATCAACTCCCCAAACTTAATATTTTGCTTGTCCTCAAGCAAACAAGATAACTCTCACCTCCACAAGAAAAAGAAAAAGTATTTCAGATGTTCAAATGTGACTTCATCAAGCTTCAATTGGGACTAACAATTACCCTTAACACAAATGCATTATTGACAACATTATGCAACCACTTTCTTAGATCACTAGGTCTAATGTGACACCAAAGCTTCAAGAGTTGACTCAATTCATCAAAGAGCTTCGCTCTCTCCCATAAGTCACTGTGGATCCCGGACTCTTTCTCCTAAAACCTCCATGGGCTCATCTCACCATATAGAATGTATGCTCAAGACCGGGATTATCAAGAAGTGCGCTCTTCACTCTCAAAAGAATGCCACAAGTGCGGCTTTAAGTACCATAGGCTTGCCCCTCGTGTAAATCACCACTAATGTAAGCTCGCTTAACTTGAGATCCTACAGGGATTTAACGAGATGTCATGAAGGATTTTTGGATCAAATTTGGGCATGATGAACTATGATAGAACATCTTTCCTTAAGCACTCCATTTTCACACTTTTAGCTCATGCTTTTCTTGACTCTTTAAGTCATTTTCGCTCCTTGGGGGACTTAGAGAGACTCATTATCGCTCTTTCTTTTACTTGGAGCTCATTTTTCTCCTTTTTCATCATTCCAAGCCTTATCAACTTTGTTTCATTGAGTCCTTTCAACCTTCACTTTTCTTTTTGTCTTTTCAACCTTTTATTGGCCTTTCTTTTTCCGATAATTCCTTTCATCTTTTTGAATTTCATCGTCTCTCCCCAAAACTTATGATTTTGACTATTCATCATGAGTGCTCAAAGAAAGAATGGGTGCCAAGAGAGGGTCATTATAGAACGGATGAAGGTTTGTAACGTGGTTTTTGAAAAACAAATAGGTTTAGGCTCAAAAGGGGTTGACTAAGGATATCATGGTAGGCTATGGAGGGCTTTAATTTCAAAAGGGAATCAAGGAGAGCCTCTAATCACTTCACAAGTCGAGCTAACTCAAAATTTTGCCTAGAAAAACACTTGGGGCAAGTTTTAGACTTTCTGGCACGACACTCAGGATATGAAATTCAAATCTCACTTCTCAAGCCATAGGATCGTTAAAGAGAATAGAGTCGAGGGCCCACAACAACCTTGGTTTAGATTGAAAACTCAATGATGGCTACAAACACCACTTGATGACAGTTTTAGCCAACTCAAGACTCTACGGGTCACACTTAGAGCTAGACTCGTCTACAATTTGTCTCTAACCATGAGGTTAAAGGTAAATATGATGGTGCAAAGTGAATCTTACTCGAGTCACATTTATTCATTGTTACCAAAATAAAGGAAAAATAAAAACAAAACAAAAAACGGACTCAATCCCTTAAGAAGGTCGTCACACCGTCCGTCGTAAGGAGGAGACTTCCTGTTCCCACAATTTCCACCCTTGGAAAGAACCGTGGCCTTAAGAAAACCAAGGTCTCATTGATAACGAAAAAAGTAAAGAAGAAGCTATAAGTTCAAAAAGAATCTACTAAAAGAAATAAGAAGTTAAACTATAAAAGAAAATAATAAAGAAGTTCTACAATAGAAATACGTAAAGTAAAAATGAATATGTACAATAGGGGATTAAGAAGAATATACATCAAGAGGGGAATGAATATATACATGAGAAGGGAAACTTTATATATACATACCAAAGATAAAACAAACCAAAAGTACGGAAATGTAATAAAGAAAAGGAAAACAGTATCAAGAATTATTACAAACCAAAATATTTGAATGTCTGAATCACCAAATCATCAATAGAGGCCAAACCCTCCAATAAATATTAGCATTGCCCTCAATGATAAATGCAAAAATGTAGAATGGGGAAAGGGTGAGAGAGTAAGAGATAACTCCCTAGGGTGCCTCAGTCTGCATGGGGGTCGGGTCAGCTGTGGAAGAAGGATCAGTGGCAGTCACTAGAGTCGGGTCCTGTGGCTATGAAGAGGCCTCTCCCGATGGATCCTCGAGCTGGATCCCCATATCATCAGTCCGGGGAATGGCTCCTCTCCTCACTGGGGCTGAGGTGACCTCCTGCTCTGGTACCGGTGTTGCCTGATCTGCAGGGGCAGGCTCTCCCATCAATAGATCAAGGGGGATGTCCCCCGCTACTGTGAACTTAGCTACCTCCCTTTCCAGCTCAGCCTGGGTCTTCTGTGTCTTCGCCTCGCTCTTCTTCATCTCATCCTGACTTTTCTTCATTTTCTTCACAGCCTTCCCCAAAGAATGGGTCTCTTTCCCATGTGTGTCCAGGGTCTCCAATATCTTCTTCTAGTTATCAACCAAGCTCTTCAAGGTCTCCTCCAATGTGGGAGGCAAGTGAATCTGTGCTGGAGCTGACTGGCATGCAATGGGAGTGGAGAGATCCGTTAGCTTTGAAGAAGCTACCTGCAGCCAGTTGGTGATACCGGTCAATGTTTGAGACACCCTCAAAGCCCTCTGAGGGTATGCGGAGGAAGTGGGCAAGGAGATAGGGATGGTAGTAGAAGGACCACAGGAAGGATCCAGGATGGCAGCAGTAGAGGAACCCTCCACCATAGTATAAGGCTCAGCAGCAGTGGAGGTGGTAGAAGTTGTGGCTTTGCTCTTGGCCTTGGGGTTGTTTGGGCCTTTCAAGCTGTACCAGGAGAACGGAAATTTTGGCTTCACTTTCTAATCAAAGTACCTTCCCTCAACCCCCTGGTCCTGGAAGTACATAGTGAGGAAGTTCGGGAAGGGATATGAGTGCTCGTTCTTCTGGATTGACCTGGTGATCACCCTATCCATGATATTCCCGACGTTGATCGGGAACCCTGCCATAATGGCCCCCACAATAAGAGCACGGGAAAGTGGCATGTCGCTGTCATGCAAGGTGGAGTATAATCTGCTGCATACAAATGTCTCCCAACCATTTGCCTCAAAGCTCAAGGTGTTTCTAAAAATAGTGGCTCCTGTTGTCAGCTATGCTGGAGTGGTATCAGGAATAGCAATCACAGAGGCCAGCCACAGGTGAGCTAAATCACCCAAATCCACCTTCTCTAAGTATAGGGCCTCATCTTCATGGTTGAAACCAGCATAGTTGTTGAATGTCTCACCATTGAAAAACACTTTCTTGTTTCGAACTTTGGTCAGGTATGTGCCCTTTTTTATATGGGAAACATTGGCGTAGAATTCTTTGACCACAAATTCATTGGCCTCAACAAAGTTGCATGTGAAGAATTTCCACCCTATCCTCTTGTTGAACTGCCTTTTGATGTTGGGGTTATGGGGAAGAATATCCTTCTCAATATATTCTCTCTCCAAAACAAGTGACCTCTGAGGCCACCAGTCTCTGAACTTGTGATAAGCCGGTTCAGAGACAAACTGATCCTGCCACACTGTTGGATTTCTAGTCCTGAGTATCCCTCCTGCCTGTACTTGGGTGTTACCACCCCTGCCATCATCTGGGGTATCATCAGAATTGTGAGTATCATCAGAAGTATCAACATTGATCGAGGCACATGTGGTGGATGGAACTGCTGCACCGGTGCCCTGAGGAGGTGAAGAGTCACTAGATAAACCTAGGTTGTCTGAAGAGCCTGATGTTGTAGGCTCGTTGACAATATTCCTAGGTTGAGATTGAGATTCTACCCGAGGTGCACCACTGTCCCCTCCGAAATCTCCTGTGAGGGGACATATTCACTGGACTCTGATGGGTCGGGAGTTGGCCTCCGAAGTGTTGCTTTGCTCCCTATCAGCTTTCTTGGGCCTAGGGGTGCTGCCGGTTGTTTACCCCTACCACGACCCCTCGAATAATCACCCTTTCTGGGTTGTTTGTCTGAGGCACCTCGTGAACGAACCACTTTATGCAAACATGTCAATGAACATAGTTAGTACATGGTACACAAGTATGAAGTTGAAGCACAGATGTAAAGAATGCAGAGGATAGGAATCAGTTGCATATAGACTAATCTGCTGTCAACGGAAAAGTGACCGCTGCAGCGGAAATTCCTCCACTGTCAGTGGAAAAATGACCACTGCAGAGGAGTTGTGGGGATCAAAATACCCACTCTCTGATGTTGGAAACCATTGACCGCGGAAAAATGAGGGCGGTCGTAGAAGTCCCACCGCTGGAGCGGAAAAACAAACGCGGCCGCGGAATCAATAATATCATTCTCTGAATCTCAACTCCATTGTCAACAGAAAAGTGGCCGCTATCAGCGGAATTATGGTCGCTGCAGAGGAAATGCTCATTAAAAAAGATTAAGCACCTAACAATCCGCTGACCACGGATTTTTAGTCCGCTGCAGCGAAATTCAATTTATACGAGCACTGACAGCTTATTCAAGAACTAGGGTTTAATCAACATCATAAAATTAGACATGAAGCACTGGAGATTGATAACCCTAGACCCTATTATGCAACAATACTACACTACACATTGACGATAACCCCTTGAAACATGCCTAAGAAGTAGGTTTATAATTACCCCATTTAAGAAAAGAAAATTAAGAAGAAACAAATAACTAGAAGAAAATCTACAATTAAAAATCAAGAATTTGAACATACCAGTGTTAGATTCTATGCAGTATGCTAACTTGTTACAATGATGAAGCTTAGATGCACAGTGAATGAACAGTAAAGAGGTCTGGTATGTAAAATTGTGAAAAGGGTAAAAGAAAGAGGTCCCCTATATTTATACTTAAAGACTGGGACCCCACCGACCTACCAAGTGTGGTAGCGGAATTCTACCGTTGATCGCGCTTTTTTCCTTTTTGAAGAGCTGGGCAGTGATCAATTTTGCTGTCAGCAAAATTTTGACGCTGCAGTGGAGTGGGACCGCTGACAGCGGAATCTTGAATGCTGCAGCGGACTGAACTTCAGAGAGCTGTCATTTCTATTCCATCCTTCCGCTACCATGGACTTAAAACCGCCTCAGCGCAATGGCAACCGCTGACTGCGGAATTTTGAACGCCGCAGCGGTTTTGTCTAGCCTTAGCCCATTTCCTAGAATGTGTTCCTGCACTGAATCAATGATGTCCTACACCAATCTCACAAACAGGTTAGTCCAAGAAAATCTAATCTAAGAAGAAGAAATGAAAAAAGAAAGAAAAAATCATTTGGGTTGCCTCCCAAGAAGCATCTTATTTAACGTCGCGGCACGATGCAGGTTACCATGATCAAGTGAATTTCAACAAAGCCACCACATGGATATCCTCAAATTTCCCTAAGTAGTGCTTGACCCCGATGCCCATTCACACGAAAGATTTCACCATTCTTTTTCTTTAGATCAAGGGCACCAAAAGGTGTGACCAACACCACTTCAAAGGGACCTCTCCATTTGGATTTGAGCTTGGCCGGAAAGAGACGCAACCGGGAGTTGAAGAGTAGTACCAAATCACCCACTTTGAATTCTCGGTCCTTGGTATACTTGTCATGAAAATACTTCATTTTCTCCTTATACAAAGAAGAACTTGCATAGGCATGAAATCTAAACTCGTTAAGCTCATTGAGATTATCAACACGAAGATTTGCAGCAGTGTCCCAATCCAAATTCAACTTCTTCAAGGCCCATAATGCATTGTGTTCTAGCTCAACTGGCAAGTGGCATGCTTTACCATACATCAACCGGTACGGGGACATACCGATCGGTGTCTTGAATGCAGTCCTATATGCCCATAGTGCGTCATTAAGCTTTATTGACCAATCGGTCCTATTGGCATTCACGGTTTTGGACAAGATGTTCTTGATTTTCCGGTTTGAGACTTCAACTTGCCCAATAGCTTGAGGATGGTAAGGAGTGGACACTTTTTGATTTACCCATACTTGGCAAGCAATGTATCAAAATCCCCATTACAAAAATGAGATCCCCCGTCACTTATGATTGCCCGAGGTGTCCCAAATCATGTAAAAATGTTCTTCTTGAGAAAACCAACTACACTTCGGGCTTCATTATTGAGCAAGGCCACATCCTCGACCCATTTAGAGACATAATCTACCGCCACGAGAATGTAGGTATTACCACACGAACTAATGAAAGGGCCCATGAAGTCTATGCCCCACACATCAAATATATCAACTTCAAGGATCGTTGTGAGGGGAATCTCATCCTTCTTTGATATGCCACCCGCTCTTTGACACTCATCACATATCTTCACCAATTTGCTTGTGTACTTGTACAAAGTTGGCCAATAAAACCCACAACTCAAAACTTTAGAAGCCGTCTTTTCCTCACTGTGATGACCACCGTAGGGTGAGGAATGGAAAGAATCAAGAATGGTTATTTGTTCTTCCTCGGGAACACACCGGCGAATAAGTCCATCATTGCAAATTTTAAACAAGTACAGCTCATCCCAATAGTAATCCAAGTTGTGTCGTATGAGCTTCTTCCTTTGGTTAGAAGAGAGCTCACACGGGACAACACCAGTGACAAGAAAATTGGTGATGTCCGCAAACCAAGGCATGTCATGTATGGATACTGAAAGAAGCTGCTCATCCGAAAAAGCATCATTAATCTCAAGACCATCTTTTGGCCTTCCTTTCTCCTCTAACCGGGACAAATGATCGGCAACTTGATTTTCGCTCCCCTTTCTATCAACAATTTCAAGATCAAATTCTTGGAGAAACAAAACCCACCTCATAAGCCTAGATTTGCAATCCTTCTTCATCATCAAGTATCGAAGCGCTGCGTGATCAGTGTGAACAATCACCTTGGCGCCCATGAGATAGTGTCTAAATTTTTCCATTGCAAATACAATTGCCAACAATTCCTTTTTCGTAACGGTATAGTTAACCTGGGCATCGTTCATGATTTTGCTTGCATAATATACGTGATGAAATATTTTGTTCACCCATTGCCCCAAGACCACTCCCACCGCCACGTCACTTGAGTCATACATAAGCTCAAAGGGATAGCTCCAACTTGGCGTGGTGATGATAGGAGTGGTAGTTAACTTGTACTTCAACAACTCAAAGGCTTTCATACATTCCTCATTGAACTCAAACTTGGCGTCCTTCTCCAATAACTTTCAAAGGGGATTTACCACTTTGGAAAAGTCTTTAATGAATCGTCAATAAAATCCCGCATTCCCAAGGAAACTTCGGACTCCCTTGACGGAAGTCGGAGGAGGAAACTTGGAGATAACTTCGATCTTGGATTTATCCACTTCAAATTCCATCTTTTGAGATTTTATGGCCGAGGACAATTCCCTCCTTGACCATGAAATGGAATTTTTCCCAATTCAACACAAGATTAGTTTCTTCACACCGGGCGAGAACTTTATCAAGATTTTGAAAACACTCCTCAAGTGAGTCCCCAACCACACTGAAGTCATCCATGAAGACTTCAAGGAAGTCCTCCACCATATCCATGAATATTTCCATCATGCACCGCTGAAATGTGGTGGGTGCATTGCACAATCCAAATGGCATTCTAGAAAAGGCAAAGGTCCCGTACGGGAAGGTGAAGGTTGTTTTCTCCTGATCTTCTGGGGCTATGAGAATCTGGTTGTAGCCTGAATACCCATCCAAGAAACAATAGAAGGCCCACCCAGCAAGTCTATCAAGCATCTAGTCCAGAAATGGCAATGGAAAGTGATCCTTTCAGGTCACCTTGTTCAGCTTCCGGCAATCCATACAAATCCTCCAGCCAGTCCCGGTCTGAGTGGGAATCAGCTCATTCTTTTCATTCTTCACCACGGTCATACCACCCTTTCTCGGAACACACTGCACTGGTGAAGTCCAAGTACTATCAGAGATTGGATAAATAACCCCAGCATCAAGCCATTTGATTATCTCCTTTTTGACCACCTCTTGCATCGCCTCGTTCAACCTCCGTTGATGTTCCACAGACGATTTTGCATCATATTCAAGAATAATTTTATGCATGCAAAAGGCGGGGCTTATTCCCCGAATATCAGCTAGGGTCCATCCAATTGCTTTCTTTCTCCTTTGGAGCACTTCAAGAGTTGATTCTGCCTGCACTTGGGTTAAGGAAGAAGAAAGTATAACAGGTAAAGTACAAGCAGGGCCCAAGAATTCATACCTAAGGTATGGTGGAAGAGGCTTTAACTCCAAGGTTGGTGGCTCCTAGTGGAGTCTTCCGATTTGCCAAATCCAAAGATAGTTTGCAAGGTCCATAAGAATAAGAACCCATGCATTGCAATGCATTAGTACACTCCACCAAACCATCTGTCACAACATCCTCATGATTCAATAAGACTGCTTCCATGGGGTCGTCCACATTGATCATTGAGCTTGTATAATCAATTATCACCTCAGCAACTAAGTCCACAAAAGAGCACATTTCCGTACTATTTGGCTGCCGCATTGGTTTGCATACATAGAAAATGACCTTTTCATCACCCACCCTGAAGGTGAGCTCACCGGCCTCCACATCTACCAAAGCCCTCCCCATTTCTAGGAAAGGCCTGCCCAAGATAATCGGCACCTCATAGTCGACTTCACAATCCAATATCACAAAATCCGCTGGCAAGATGAATTTAACGACCCGCACCAAAACATCATCAATGATACCCAAGGGTCGCTTCATAGTTCTATCCGTCATTTGAAGCCGCATCGAAGTTGCTCTCGGTTGGCCAATTCCCAAGGTTTTAAATATAGAATAAGGCATCAAATTGATACTAGCACCCAAGTCACATAATGCCTTTGCAAAGTCTGCACTACTAATAGTGCAAGGGATAGTGAATGCTCCGGGATCCTCTAGTTTGGGTGCCATTGAGTGCACAATTGCACTCACTTGGTGGGTCATCTTGATTGTTCGCACTCCATGGATATCTTCTTTGTCACCAAGTCTTTCATAAACTTGGCGTACCCGGGTATTTGTTCAAGAGCCTCAACTAATGGTACGTTGATAGACAAACTCTTCATCATTTCTATGAACTTTTTGAACTGATTCTCATTCTTCTGTTTAGCCAATCTTTGAGGATAGGGAGGAGGAGGCCTAGGCAATGGAGCCTTGGCTTTGGGCACAACCGGCTCGGGTATGTCAATTACGTGTTCCCTAAACGGGTTCACGTCATTTTGCAATTCCTCCTCATTTCCATTTATGTCAATCCTCACTTCACAAGTTATCAGCTCTTCAATCACTTGTTCAACCTCAATAGGAACTTCATCTTGTTGCATATCATCATCATCACTAACAACCTTCTTTTTCTTGGAAGAACTAGCCTCACCACCTCGATCATTCTTTGTGGTCACCGACATTGCATGCCCGGTATTGTTGGTGTTCCCACCTTTTGGGTTCACTACCGTGTCACTAGGTAGTGCCCCCTTGGGGCGAGTGTTCAAAGCTTGTGATATTTGTCCCATTTGGACCTCAAGATTGTGAATGGAGGTAGTGTGGGGAGGCAATTTGAGCATCTGAATCCGCATTCCGCTCCATCATCTGTTTAAACATATGCTCGATCTGTCCTATATCATTGCTTGACGAACTCGGACCTTGGGATTGATAGGGGTGGATTGTTGGGTTGTTAATACATCAGGGGCCTTTGAAAACCCGATCCCCGATTACCGTTTCCACCCCAATTGCTATTGTTGTTCCCATTCCAATTATTGTTGTTGCCTCCTCATTGTTGATTGTTGTTCCCCCAGTTGCTAGAGTTGTTATTGTTATTTCAATTTCCTTGAGATCTCCATTGTTGGTTAGAATAATTATTCCTTTGCCCTTGAAAATTATTTGCATACATCACATCCTCATTTTTTTCATCATAAGAGTCATCATTGTTGTATCCATTCACACCTTGCTCACTTTGATCATTGTTGTTTTGCATTTAATTGCCACGTTGTCTGGGTTTGTTGACCAAAAGATTGACCCCTTCCATAGCATGCACTTGATTTCGCCCTTGGATTTGTTGAAGTTTCTCCTTAGCAAGTTGATTCATGGTTGTTGTTAGCTTAGAAATGGCTTGTCCATGGTCTTGGAGTTCTTTATGAAGATTTATCACATTTGGGTCACCTTGGGGAACATTAGCCTGGCTTTGCCGTGCTGACGAAGTGTCAGCCATTTCATCCATAATATCACAGGCTTCATTATAAGATAGCTTCATGAAATTACCCCCAGCTAATTGGTTGACTACACACTGATTGGTCGTATTGATGCCCCAGTAGAATGTTTGTTGTATCATGGCCTCCGTCGTATCATTGTTGGGGAATTATTTGACCATTGTTCTGTATCGCTCCCAAATCTCGTGAAAGGGCTCATTCGGTTCTTACTTGAATGCCAATATCCCATCTCTTAAAGCTGCCATGTGTCCGGGGGAGAAAAACTTAGCAATGAACTTATTCGCCAACTCATCCCAAGTAGAGATAGAATGGTTGGGGAGTCGTTCAATCCAATTCAGTGCTTTCCCTCGGAGAGAGAAAGGAAATAATATGAGCCTCAAAGCATCCTCCGATACATTGGTTTTCTTACTCCCCCAACAGGTGTCCACAAATCCTTTTAAGTGTTTGTAGGCATTCTGATGGGGATTACCCATGAAATCACCGCGATGCTCCAGAAGAGTTAGCATGACATTAGTGATTTGAAAATTGCTCGCCCGAATTCTAGGTGGGACAATTGCACTGGCGTATCCCTCATTCAGAAGCACCCGAGGGGCTGCTCTTGGAGGTACCGGGGGAGGGTCTGGAATATTATCATTTGCATTGGCCTGGTGGCCTCGTCTTTGAGCTTGAGGTACTAGATGCACCTCATCTTCCCCGTTATCATCTACCTCCTCCCCCGGTAAAACATTGCCCAGAGGATCAGCCATGTGTACCTGTAGTGATTGAAACACACAAATTAATAAAATAGAAGGAAAGAAAAACAATCTACACAACTAATCAAATAGATAGCCAACACCGTTTTTAACTCCCCGGCAATGGTGCCAAAAAGTGATCGGCGCTCACCTACACCACTATAGAATGGCAAGGCAAGGTCGATGAAGCTTTTACCCGATAGGATCGGGATCGAAACCCACAAGGAGTTAGATGATCAGAGTCGAGTTTCTATCCGATTTAGAAGTGTGAATTGTTCTTAATTACTCTTCTAAACATAGGTTGTTTTGATTCTATACTGAGTTTAATGCTAATATTTACTACTGACAAGCTAGCTATAATCTTTTTGTGGGATACTATCAATTATTTAAATGCACTAGGGATGCAACTTTCCCCTAGGCGAGTAGCTAACGGGATCTAAAATCTAGGATAAACTTGTGGATCATGGGCTCGTGACATAACCTCATACTAATTTACTCACCCAATACTTCTCGGTAGTTTGGGTGACTTTGCCCAAATTGGCTTCCTCAAGCCTAATTGGGTGTTTCAACAAAGCAAATGAAATGGCTCAAGTCGGGTATTACTATCTCTAGTTTCTAACCTTTAATTGGGGCTATTAATCTCTTGAATTCACCCCAATTCCTTGTTAACCTAATTTACCTAAACTTGGGTTATCTTTCTCAAGAGTAACCCTAGTCAAAAAGGCATGAATCGATGTTTGCAACCACCAATTCAATGAGTTAAGCATGAAATAGACTAAACATCACAGACCCAATCACAAGTAGACCCTAAAATTGAAGACCCATTATATACCCACACTAGGGTTGGGTCACAGTCCTAGCTTATGGGTCTAGATACTTATTTTCATGGAAGAAATCAAAATAGAAGATGAAATTAATGCCATAGATGTTGATTACAAAGAAAAAATCTAAGATTAAGAGTAGAATCTATGCTAAAATTACTCAAAAAGGTAAAAAAGACACTATTCACGAGCTCCTTACAATATCTGATGCCCTAAAAATGAGAAAAAGAAGTATTTATACACAGTTGAAAATACTGGACAAAGTTGCCCCTACGTAGATTCTGCTATCAGCGGAGTGGATTCCACGGCTGCAGAACTATAAGTGCGGACCGCGGTTCTCGACTTGGCAGTTTACTGAACTTGTTTTCGCTCCCAGCAGAATACTGAAAGCCTCAGCGGATCTCGAAAGTGCAGCACCAGAATTTTAGCGCTGACCGCACTCTTGTGAAGGATCATTTTAAACAGCTCTCTGAACCTGGTATTCCGCTCCCAACGGATTATTGAGTGCTCTAGCGTATAGGAAAGCGCGGCCGCGTAATTCTGGCACTGTCAGCGGTTCCAAAGCTTCAAAACACACTTCTCTGAAGTTCAATCCGCGGCCGCTAACAGAATTTCGCTACAATATAATGTCTTCCGCTACGGCGTAATAGTTTCGCTGTCAGCGCTTTTGCTGGGTTCCTGGGATGTGCAAGTTTGGCTCATGTTTGAGTTATTTTTAGCCATTCCCCTCAATTTTACTCAAAACCTGCAATTTAAGAACCTTGCATTAGTTTTCGAGAGTACCTTAGTGCAATTTTGTCCCAAAGCCTAAGCAAACGAGAGTAAATAGTAGTTAAAAATGCCTAGTTATCACATGACAGCACCGAAAACTTGAGCAAAAGTTACAGAGGATAGTGTCAAAAAGTTGAAATGTCAATTGCACAATTACATGGCAGAAACCAGCGAAAAATTGGAGTCTAATGACTCTGAAATGGATGAATTAAATCATAAATTTGATTTGATGATGGATAAATTCTTCGCGAGCAAGGATGTAATCTTAGGGACTACTCCAACAAGTTCTCACACGATTGAAGGGTCTGGTAGCAGAGGAAGGAGCAGATTCCATTGAACAATTGTACCTCTAATATTGATTGCCCTTATTTTGAGGATTTAGATCCCAGATCTTGGCTGCGGATGTGAGCATGTAATTTTTCCCCTATTAGATACTCCTACAAATTTGATAAATAATTCAATTTTATGAAATTTTATTAAACTTAATTGTTTTTTCGTGAATTATTTGCACTGTATGGTCATAAGTCATCTTTTAAAATTTATGGTAATAACAAAACATTTTAAAAATTTTATAATTAAGTTTTTTAGTTTAAATTGCCTAATTCAATCATTTTATTAGGAAAATTCCAAATTCGTTCTTTAAATAATTATGAGTATTAAAACTAATAGTCTCACGTTAATTTACTCATTAATTAAGCTATAATTGGATGAAATTAGGTCAAAATTAATTTTTATTAATTAGAATGATTTAATTAGTTTGATTACTTAACCTAAGTGTTCCCAAAGACAAAAATTGGACCTGGGCCAATGCACCCAGGCCCAAACCCCCTTTCTCACTACCCAATACACTCCAGCCCAACCCAAACGTTGTCTGGTCCAAACCCCCTGTCTCCTAAACGACCCCGTTTAAAGCCCTGTTTCATCTCCAACCGTTAGATCTTCTTGATCCAACGGCTCACAACCCCCTAGCCTTGAAGTATAAGATTGTTCCAATAAACACCCCCTACCCTCTCAAACTCAAAGTCTAACACCCTCCCAAACACCCCATGTCCGTCTCTCTGACTTCTCTCTAAACATCAAACCCTAGCCGCCGCCCTCCGCCTGCCAGAACAATTGTGGTGTGCAATCCAAGAGGATGTTCCTATGAGGGTGGTTTCTACTAATGGAGGGAACCATATGAGTTTCCAATCTTCCCTCAAATCAAATGGAAGACTCAAGGGTTTATTTTGAGCGTAAACTGAGATTACTGGATATACGGGGTGTGATGTAGTCTTTGGAGTAGACTGGATGAGGAAAACAATCTAGTCATGTTTGATTTTATTGGTTATAGATTGCAAGTGAGTGTGAAAGGAAAAATGGTGGATTTTAAAGGCTACTATGAGGAAGGAAAGTTACAAAGTATGACAGCTACTGGTGTAAAACATCTGCTCAAGAAAGGGCACGTATTATGGGCACATCTGTTCACAATCACCATCAAAACCACAGAAGAACATAAAGGCACACCCGATAGGATCCAAGAGGTAATTAATGAGTTTTTGGGAGTGTTTGTTGAGCCAAAATGCTTGCTACCAAGGAGGAATCATGACCATCACATTCCACTTAAACATGTGACGACACCTGTCAGTATCAGATCATACAGGTATAATTACATTCAAAAAAAATGTGATAGAGAAATAAGTTAATGAAATGCTTAGAAATAGTACTATTCAACCCTGTCATTCCCCATTCTCTTCCCTTGTGTAATTAGTCAATAAACAAGATAGGAATTGGAGGTTTTGCATTAACTATAGAGAGTTGAACAAGATGACAATTAAAGATAAGTTTCCAATTCCCTTGATGGATGACCTGATGGATGAGATAAATGGTTCTTGCATTTATTGAAAAATTAATTTAAGATTTGGTTATCATCAAATAAGGATGAAGGAGGGTGACATCTTTAAAACTACATTTAGAACACATCTAGGGTACTATGAGTTTAGGGTCATGCCTTTTGGCTTGACCAATGCCCCTGTTACCTTTCAAAGTATCATGAACCATGTGTTCAGGCCCTTCTTGAGGAAGTTTGTATTGGTATTCTTTGATGACATACTAGTCTATAGCTCTTCTATGGAGAATCATGTGTTACATCTTAAGAAAGTTTTGGATATGTTGCAGAAGGTACATTTTTATGCAAAGCTGTCCAAATGTACTTTTGGACAGGATAGGATGGAATATTTGGGGCATATCATTTTAGGAAAAGGAGTTTTCACTAACCCTGCCAAAGTTGAAGAAATGATGAACTGGCATGTACCCAAGTTTGTTAAGGCTCTAAGGGGGGTCCTTGATCTGACTAACTACTATAGAAGGTTTGTTAAATCCTATGGAATCATCAGCAGGTCACTAACTAACTTGCTTAAGAAGAACTCCTTCCAATGGAGTGATGAGGCAGAAGTAGCCTTTCAACAGTTAACGACAGCCATGTCAACAGTACCAGTGATAGGCTTGGTTGATTTCACTAAGCCTTTTGTGGTAGAAACTAATGCATATGCTACCGGGATGGGGGCTATACTATTGCAAGGAGGAAGACCTATAGATTTTTTCAGCAAGGCCTTGGCACCAAAGCATAGGGGCTTATCTACTTATTAGAAGTAATACACGATAGTCTGTTAGCTATGGACAAATGGAGACATTACTTGCGAGGGAAACATTTCATTGTTAAGAGAGATCATCAAAGCCTAAAGTATCTAATATAGTAGAAGGTAACTACAACCTTACAACAGAAGGGACTGACAAAACTGATGGGACTGGACTATGAGGTTCAATACAAGAAAGGGAGTAAGAATAAGGTGGTAGATACACTTTCAAGAAGGCAGGATGAAGATTCCACATTATTGGCTATATCTACTATGCATGCCACTTAACTGCAGGAAATTAACACCGGTTATGAGGATGATCCAATAGCCTTACAACTACTGGTGAGTTAACAGTTGCTCCTCGCAGTAAGGCTGATTATTCATTGCATCAGGGAGTCATAAGGTATAAGCATAAGATCTATGTGGGAAAGGGAACTGATCTCAAGAAAAAATTACTGCAGACTATGCACCATTCTACCATTGGTGGACATTAAGGCCAACAACGTACCTATAAAATATTACAACTTCTCTTCTATTGCCCAAACATGAAAGGAATGTTTATAAATGAGTGGATGAGTATGATGTCTGTCAAAGGGTGAAGACATAGAATATTCACACCCCATAATTTCTTCAACCTCTTCCAATTCCATATCACGCCTAGCAAGACATCTCCATGGACTTTGTGGGGGGACTACCCAATGTTGGGAATAAAAATGCAATGCTAGAGGTAGTTGGCAGGCTCACTAAGTATGGTCATCTTTTGGCTCTCAAACACCCATTTTCAATGGTTGATCTATTTCTCAAGGAGATCTACATATTACATTGATTGCCCAGATCAATAGTATCAGATATGGATCCTATTTTCACTAGCCATTTGTGGTAATACCTCTTCAAAACTATGGGGACCAAACTGAATATGAGTATACCCTACCATCCACAATCAAATAGGTAGACAGAACAACTTAACAGGTTTATAAAAACCTATCTACGAGCAATGGTGTTTTATAATCCTAAGCTATGGTCCAAATGGCTCCATTTGGCAGAGTGATTGTACTATACAAATTTTCATAGTGCGTTACAGACAACTCCATTTCAAGCATTGTATGGGTATTCCGCACTCCAACTACCAACAGTATCCTTGCCTAATATCGATCAATCACCAGCAAGGTTGAGTGTAGTTCAACATCAACAGATGCTACAAACTTTAAAAGAAAATCTAACTAGAGCACAAGATCGCATGTAATTCTACGCAAACAGGCTTCGGTTTGAAAGGACATTAGAAGTCGGGGATAAAGTCTACCTAAAGTTACAACCCTACTGATAGTCTTCTATTGATGTGTGCAGAAATGTGAAGCATTGCGCCAAGTACTATGGACCTTATAGGATTGAACAGAAAATCGGGTCAGCAGCTTACTGATTGGAGCTTCCACCTGGGTCGCAACTTCGTCCTGTTTTTCATGTCTCAAGGCTGAAACCCCGAGTTGGCCCGACCATAGTTCCAGAACGACAACCTCCCCCCATGATGCAGATCGAGTTTTGATTTAACATGTAGTCGTTCTTCGGCGCAAAATGGTAAAAATCAATAATGGTGTGGGAGTGAAGGTGTTGGTTCAGTGGGCTAATCTAAGTGAAAAGGAACCTTCTTAGAAGTACTGGGGTTACATCAAGAGTCGATCCCTTGAGTTTATTGCGCAACATCAACCTTGAGGACAAGGTCTTTATCGAAAGGGATGGGATTGTTATGTTTGGAGATCTCTAGGTTACAAATTAGGAAAGTTAGTTAAACCCTCTAGACACTCACTTTAGTATGAATGCTTGGGCTTGATAAATTGGGTTGATAGACGAGCTATTATACCGAGTAGGTAGAGTGTATTAATAAGTTGGGCATAATTTATAAGGCCCAATTCTAGCAAAGGAGCCCAGTTTGTAATATTCGATTGAGGTGTAATAACTTTACGAATGAGGAGCTGTAGAAGCAGGCAATTACCAGTACATTATGTTACAACTCCCTAACTACCTTCTCTCTTTTCTCCCTACTTTCTCTCTCCTATTCGTCTTCTTTTTCTTCTTCTTTCAGGTATCATCTGTAAAGTTAGCTTGATGGATCAATTGTAACTCATTTCCATTGATACTCGAATAGTAAAAGCTTGTTTTCTATTGTTATCTTATTAGTTTTCTCTAACTCTTTCGATAAATTCTAGTGCACTACAGATTCTTAGCATTTACCCAAGCATTGATGCCATTAAAGGTGATACATAACTCAATAATCATGTCATCACTACTATTCATCTTCTTCATCAACAAACCCAACAATATCATAACTCAAGATTGTATGGTTTATGGGGATGGCAATGGGGGGAGGGTTTGAGAGTTTTCGGTTGCGGGGCGGGGCGGGTTTGAGAGTTTGCGGTTGCGGGGTGGGGCGGGTCGTGTTCAATTTTTAAATTTAAATAAAATAAAACACGGGGCTGGGCGGGTTGCGGGTGGTGATTTAATTTTATCAAAACATCATATCTTTATTTACCTTTGTTCAGCATATTCATAGCCATTTCAGCAGCTCCAGCTGTCGTAATTGTATCAATGTGTTTGAAAGTCAGTGAAGGACAAGGAAAGAAAGCATACACAAACTTTTCATCTTTAAATAAATTGGATTCACGGTTTACTTTTCCTAATGGTTGTTGATATCCGATTTGTTCCTATATTATTTGCAAAATTCATATATATCTTCAAAACAATGCATGGGCATCAAATAATATTTTTCCATAATTTTAGCATTTTAAAGATTTTTAATTAATTTATCCCAGTAGTTTTATTATATAAATAATTATTAATTGCATCACAAATGGCTTTATAATAAGTGTATTGCTTAATTTATCATTTTATATTTTATACTAAGCTTTAATTATTTCATGAATAGCCATATTTACATTTTTAGGGTCATAATTACAATAACTTTGCAATAATTGCTCATGCGTGCATACTTACCTTATTTCACAAGAAAATGACCTTTCATATTTTTATAATATTAAGTAATTATTTTTAATTATTTTTATGCATAAAAATCATTTTTATCATTTATTAACTATTTTTACAAATTATTTTATCAATTAAGTGGATATTTAACAAGTAGCCTCTTTTAATTTGGCTTAATTTGGAACTTAGCCAAAATTATTACTCCATCCCAATTAAAATCATAGCCCCAATACCCTGACCCAATTTTTTTAAAGTCGCCCCAACCGCAGATGGAATCCTGACCGTTGATCTTCTGAGATCAACGGTCTAGGTTCTATTTCCTTTTTTAGTTACACCAAACGACCCTAACCCTAGTCACTTCTTCAACTCAGCCGCCCCTGAAATCCCTCCTCCTCTCTTCTCTCTCAAGCTCTCCCCTAACCCTAGCCGTCGTCACCGGAAAACCTTCAATCCATGACTTTTCTCTTCGATCTCAGGCCATATCCGGCCTCCTATCTCTACTGGCTATTCGATTTCTTTGATCTGATGGAATCTCGAAGAGACTCAACACAGACTTGGCTTCAACTCTTCACTTTCTCGATGAACCTACCATTGTTCATCTCTATGTTTGTGAGTATTGTTATCTTCATGTTTATGTCTTGAAATTCTGGTTCTTCACTGAATATTTCCACCTCGTTCCATTCTTCAAAACCCTAATCTCTTTCTACTTGAGTCTGTTCAGATCCTTGTAGATCTGAGTTAATTTTAAGTTTTTCTGGTGTTTCTCTTTAAAACCCTTATGTTTTGCCTTATTATTAACTGATTTTAGTGTTTCTCTAAAATTAGGGTTTCATCTCTTTACGTTTCTGCAAGAGTTCTAAAACTTTTAAGTGTTTAACTCTGGTTCTCTTTACTCGTTCGACTGATTTTCATTGTCTATGTTCTAAACCCTAGGGTTTCTGCTTATGTCACTGGTTGTTTCTATATTTGCATGTTATTCTTTAATTAAAAGAGATTAATTGATTTTATTTGACCAATTAGGGTTCGAAATTATATTATTCTGCTAAGATTGTCACTTTCTGTGATTTTTACCTATTTTCCTTATTTATGAAACTTAAATTGGTACTACTTTCCTTAATTATGCTATTGATCGGATTTCTGGGTTCTAATTTATTCCAACCGACTTATAAATGACCTATGACTTATTTATTTCCTTATTTAAACCCCAATCTGAGCTGTTAATTGATTCTCCCTTTTTAAGGGGTCTTTCCCGGATTCTGTTGGGTTATTTGATTGGGTTTAACCTCAATTAGCTGGTTAATTTTATTTGTATGCCTTATTTACGAACTCTATTATTCTTTGCCTTATTTGTTTTACCCTGCTAAGTGCTATATAATCCCCCTCCTTTCTGATTTTGAAAACACACGAACACATATAGAGAGACACAGAAACACACACAAACTCTTATTCACAAACTCTCACTTGTAGTTCTTTTTGTTACTTCTATTTTCTGCTCTGTCTAGCCGGCTGAAAGCCAAGGCTAGACTCTTGGATCCATTTGCTTTCACTTTCCTGTTGCTACCTCTTAACTGGTGTGTCTCCACTTCTGTTATTATTCAATATGCTATGTAATTAGACCTATGCTCTCCCTATTTATTGTTGTTAAACAGCATGTCTATCCCTATTATCATGTTCTATTCTATATGCTATGTAGTCAGCTTTATTATGAATTCCAATATGCTTCTATTTTGAAATCTGATTCCTAACCATTTTTTTCATTAACCACTATGCCTTAGTTCTTACTATTTATGTTGTTCCATGTATTTTATAGTAATAGTTTATCTTAGACTTCGATGCTCCTGTTTGCCATGTAGTTCCTGTCTATCTCCTTCTCAACTAGCATGCCTCAATTCCTGTCTTGTTCTATGTGTTGATAACTTACCTTAGCATGTTCCTGATCAATTCATGATTTATGTGTACTTCTTTCAAGACTAATGTGTTTTAAATTCCTGTTACCTCTCTGTATGATTGTCTAGTTAGTAACTTAACTTTAGCATGTTGTTCTCTGTTTAATACAAGTCTATATTCTCATTTAGTAATAGTTAATGAACTAAGTCAATTCCAGGCAATGTGAAACCTTGTTTGACTTAATTATGACTCAGTTTTGTCTATGATTCCAGTGTTCCTGTTGATTGTTTGATTACTGGAATTCATGTCTGAATTCAGTCTGCTAGATGTGGTTCTGTTTGTAGTTTTAATCTTGCAATCTGTTTCTATTCACCTCTAAAACCCCAATTGTTTTTTCCTAAAACTATCTCCTACCTTTATATACTATTTTTCAACTCTTACTCTTAGATATCTAGGGTCTTGCCCCTCTAGTGTGAGCACTGCCTAGGAGTCCATGAGACTCCTCCGAACTCTGACACACTGGGGCTGGCCTTTCCAAACTTATTTATAAAAACTATTTCTTTGAAAAGGTTCTGGTGTGAGCATTGTCGGGGTCCCTGGGTCTCTTGGGAACTTTGACACACCAAAACTCATTTGGTGTATTATGGACTATTGGTGTACCTCAGACTTGCTTGAAGGCCTGGCTTCCATGATTGACATTGGATCTGCCAAGGCTCTCTATAGTATAGTGATTTTCATTATGCAATTCATTTGTATTGGCATGTAATAACAATCTTTGTAAAATAGATATTCGGTTATTAGTAAAAGTTGGGAGGGACTTTATATGTATATATTTTTGTTGGGTTCGGGTAGAAATCATGCCTATAGGTTATTGTGGTGATTTATATGCATTAGAAATCATGCCCATATGACTTATCTCATTCTTTGAAATCCTGAATTTTCACCTTTGCATCTTAGCAATCATGCTTCTATGATGTTATCAATTCTGCCTCAAGTACCATATTTTCAAAACCTCTATGTGTGCATTAGAAATCATGTTTCGAGGTTCTTTTGTTGAACTCGCTTGGCAATTAATTAACACATTTATTCGCCTAGATATCATGCCAATAGGAAATACATATAAAAATCAGTCTTGACATTTAGACATCATGCATATTGAAAATAAGTGTAAAAACAGCTTCAACACTTGGATATCATGCCTATAGAGAAAATGTATAAAATCAGTTTCTATGTTTAGATGTCATAATGCTTGTAATCAGTTTCAGCACATAGAAAGCATGCATATAGGATCTAAAAGATGAAATCTGCCTGTTCAAATTAATCACTGGTTTGGTCTGATTAACGCTTAGATATCATGTCTATAGGATTCTGCCTGGTTATCACTTAAGCAAGCCTGTAGGATGATTAAAATCCTGGGTTAAATTGTGATTTTCTTCCTGCTTGAAACGTGCTCAGATTCTGTATTAACAAAACTAGTAGGCAAATTTATATGTATTTGTTGTCTCGCTTAATAAAACTGCTATATATTCTGTTTATGCTCATTTAGATATCCTGCCTATAGGACTCCTAAATATTTTTTTAAAACTGCTTGATTGAATAAGCATGCAATTGTGTGTTTATTTGTGGAGGTAAACATGAGTCCTTTAATTGCTCCTCATGTGACAGTCCTATATGATTTTGTTTGTCGCTTAGTTTTCTCCCTTTAAGCAACATAGGTGAGTTTAGAACCACCTTAAAATAGAGGTCCTAAACACCTCCAGGGCCATAGGTAAGGGACGGGTAGCGCATGCATAGGATACGTCCCAGATACAATTAGAATGCTTAAGTGATAATTGAAAAGGGGAAGGGTAATTGGGTAGTAAAGGAGACGATGACATGTGCGCTAATGCTACGCGTAACACCTCTATTTGAGGAAGGTTACCGAGTATTGCATAGAAGTGATCCTACAGGCTAATAAACTTAGGACCCCCTTTATTCCCGTTTTAAATGATCTCCATTTGTTTAAATTGCTTTATGACTAATTCGCTTAAATTAAGTTTGGTCGGGATCCACCGTTGTGGACCTCGAGGGGTGCTTAACACCTTCCCCTCAAGGTAATTTCGAGCCCTTACCAAAATTTCTGGTAAAGTAAATCGGTTTATGAGTTATTTGCTTTAGGTGCCCTAACGCACCGTAATCTGTTAGGTGGTAACTCTTCAAATTCCATACCCCGTCCCAAAAGGAAATGAGTTGTCCTTAAATGTCGAAACCCTGACTCCGCGAGGAAAAGGGGGCGCGACAATGGTATACGTACATTATACACTGACTATATATGGTTATGCATTTTTACACATGAATTATACATATATTAAATATCCTCAGTCTAATTTCTAGTTTAAACGATTGGGTGAGTAGTTGTTTAGGTTAATTCTTCAATTATATATTAGTCTGTTTATTTCTCGTATAATTTCAATTACTCGTGTTATAATGCTATATTTTATTTATCGAACGAACTCCAAATTGTACACATCGATCAACTTATATTGTAAGCAATGCGTGCAATTAATTAGACAGGTACTAGTTAAAAATAAAATAAAAATTGACGTACTATTTAAGATAAATTAGTAACTAGAATAGTAAAAGATTGTTAAAGCTAAGAGTTTATTCTTATTTTATTCAAATGGTTGGCTGAAATAAAGCAAACACTGGATAAAGATACTATCAAAAGGAAGGTAAAATAGGCGCAAATGATTGATATAAAAAAAAAATTGCGGGTGCAGGGCGGGTGAATGCGGGTTTAAATACTCCGCGGGGCGGGGCGAGACGAGTCAGGTTTAAAGTTCGCGGGTTCAGACAGAACCCGTCCCGCACCGCCTGCCATTCCTAATTGGTGTATTCGATCTGTGAGTTAAATAATGTGTCTAACTCTTAAAAACCTCTAATACCATTACATCAATATAATTGAAGGAGCGTTGAAGAAATTACCTCCTCGGAGAACTCTAAAAAATACTGGGTGTTCTTAAAGCTCCGTCAACATCAATTGGTTTCAATGCATTTGAGGTGCAAGCACCTACAGTCGAATGAGAAGTTTTTGATTCATCTCATTAGAAGCAGACAAAGATTAAGCCATCAGGTATATAAATTACAGACTGACTACAGAATCCCATGGCTTTCTAAGTACATCAGACCTAGCTAGAATCAAATAGTGGTATTGTCTATAGTAATTCTTTTGCAACACTTGGGCCAAGCCATTAAAATATGGAAGTAGTTGGTCCTAATAGTGAGTTTCTGAGCTTCAAGGAGCTTGGACTCATGTTTGTTTGTATGTCTCACTGAAATAGCAATAATATTTTGATATTGCCAATATGAATCCAAGATATCAAAGAAAGCCACAGTTTGTCATGTCCTGTTATGATATCCAGCATCTTAGCTAATCCAACAGATTCTTTTAAAATAAACACATTCTGTACCCCCTTCACTTCTTGATAATGTACATATCTGTACTGATAATGGAAAAGACGAACCTAAGAAAAAAATACAAAATCACAGAAACTCTTGGGCATCGACAAGATTCTAAAATTTCCAATGTACCAAGAGCTTTAAAAGCTGTATCATACCAATTCAACCCAACCATGCTCACCACTGTAAGTAATCCAGCAAAACTGAGAGAATGCAGGATCTTGCTTGTGCCAAGCACAATTACAACAGTCCAACTACGTCCGTTTTCTAATGTCAAAACTAACTTTACAGATAAAGTGATTGAAGCCAAAAAGGGAAGAAAATGTATGAAGATCCCCTAAAACCCACATTGCTTTAAGGAGCCCTAAACCTACCAAAGAAGGATATATAGGAAAGAAACTCGAAAAAATGACTGAAAAGAAAAGAGTAAATACTGAAAACTATCAAAGGGCTACCAAAATGTAATGGAAAATTGATTTGCTTGTGCCTGCCTGCCTCAAAACTAAAAGACTGTCGCTATTCGTTACAGGAGGATATACCCTTTGCATCCTCGATCCCAAGCAAGAAAAGTGATACCTCATTGTTTTTTTCCCCTACGAGGGGCATCTCTCATAGATTTACAGTCAACCTGCACTGTGATTGTCTTTATGGCATTTGCTGGATGCTTCCTCCATCTCCAAACTAATCGTAACCCCAAAATTCCAATCAATAATTTCATTTCTTTTCTTTGTGGTTTACAAATGACAGGAACAGCTCCTTAGTAGCTACTCGGCCAGTTAATTTGTGAATGTTGAGGCTGCTGATAGACAGTCGCTGTTGGTCCTACCATATCAACTGGACCAGCCATCGTCTGTGACTGTTGCATAAGTGGATGAACATTCTGTGCAGTCACCGGTTGTGCTGGATGATAAAGACCAGCAAGGTTTCCGTGGCCAGGTTGTGCAGGAGTAAAAGCCACTTGACCCTGGGGTAGGTTATAAAAAGAACTTGCTTGCAAGCTGGATAAATCTCGGCCTGGAGTAATCCACACACCTGAGCCCTCACTCTGCAGGAACAAAATTCTTCATTTCTATAGAACACATAAATAAAGTAAAAACATAAGAGAGATGATAAACATGGCGAAGAGAGAAAAGGTCAGAATCAATTACATAACTATGCTAATTCAGAACAATCAACTTTAAACTTGGAAGCCTTTATAAGAATTAAGAGGTGGACATTGAATCATCAAGGTTACACGTTAAATTATCTCAAATGACAAAAGATTCGATACTCGTCTTTGTCACTACTCCAAAACTCAAAGCAATCAGTATACAAAATTATTTACCACATAAGTCAGAAGGATAAATCATAGCAAAAGCTCATTCATAAATTAGATTTTGAAATGAAAGCAAATATCCCAGTTTCAAAGGAGAAGCCTTTCCAGACAGACTGTAGAAACATGCCAGTTCAATTTCCCAATGTACAAGTCTCCACAACCAGCAGATTGATTCACTCAAGAGCAAGGGTGTGAATGAAAAAAAATATTACTCGACACCCGCACAAGAACAAAGGAATCATGGAAACTTCCTCAAACGGACTGTCATGTAACACAACATCTGTTTTGCATCAACCTTAAAGAAAGCAAACAAAAATTTAAAATGTTGAAGGCAAAGCATACACAACACTCCAAGGGAACCTTAGAACCTCCACGAAGGAAGACTGCCATCTAAAGCAAATATATCACACATGCATAAATTAAAAGAATACACACGCAAACATCATATATAGAAACTTGTTTCAATTTATGTGAACCTATTTCCTTTTTAGTCCGTGCCAAAAAGAATGATCTCTTTCCTTATTTAGAAATAATTTACCTTTATGCAATGATTTATAGCCACAAAAAATATATATGCCTCATTTTACACCACAAGTTCTAAAGTCTTCTCTCTTTTCTTAAACACTGTGCTCAGTCAAATGGGTTCACATAAATTGAAAGGAGGGAGTATATATTTATTTTTTTCGACGGTGGTACCCGGCCAGCTAGCACACACCTCAGACTATTCCACCGGGTACCTACTACCTCCCACCAGTACAGGTATTAGGTAATTCTGCCCACCAATGCTTACGCAGATAAGGAATCACCTACAGTTTTTTGTCTCCACTGGGATTTGGACCTAGAGACCTCACGGTTCTCCTCCTACTTCATTGACCACTAGGCACACCCTTGGGTGCAACTGCAATAAATAATACAATATGCAAAGCAAAATACAAAACACAAAAAATCAATTGTTTCACCTAAAATTATGTTCCATAATTTGCTCTTCACTAAGACTACACTAAGCGTAAACTAACGACCACTCAAAAAAGTGAAGATTATACTCCAATAAATATAAACACCATGAGTGCAGTTTCCCCTGAGACACACAAATATTCACAGAAAGTCCAAGTGTCAATATGGCTCTCCAATGTAGGCAAAAAAAATTAAAGAATCAGCAGCAGATTAGTCATAGTGCAGGGGCAGAAGATTTTCGAATATTTTAGAAATACTTTAAAAGAGCAGAAATAGCCTCAAGATTTCTTTAATACAATGTCCATCCTCACTAACACATAAGTCCCCTGTCCAATAGCGAAGCCAGGCTTTTCACTAAGGGGAGTCAAATTTAAAAATAAATAAATAAACAAAGTCAAAGAGATTCAATGCAGAATATATATACATAAAAATTCTTAATTTTTACCTATCTAAACGGTGTTTTTTTTTGGCGGAGGGATGTCAGACTGTCACACCTTGGAGCTATGTGGCTCAGCTACTGTCCCTTCACTCACCCAAAAAACCCCAATATCGAGATCTAGCAACACCAAGTTTCTCTAGCATATATTGCACTCTCCGTTTCAATTTAGATGAGGTAGTTTGACTCGACACGGAGTTTAAAAAAAAAGACTTGAAACTTGTGGTCTTAAAAGCTCAAGGAGTAAAAGCACAGTTGTGTGGTTATAAAAGCTTCTCATTAAGGGCAAAATGGGTAAAATGAATAGTTTAAAGTTGAATTATTTCAAATTGTAAAAATGTGTCATTCTTTCTGGAAGACTGTCCTCTAAATTGAAATAGAGGGAGTATCATTTTAGACAATTTACAAATGAAAATTTACAATTACCATACTTATCCAAAAGAAAATTAACAATTACCATATTGCATTCGGATTAATTATCATATAATTATCAATTAGAAATTCAGAACTAGTTTTCATCAATTCTCAGCTCCAATCAGTTTTCAGCCCATCATCATATTGCTCAAAGCATTTCAAGTTCTGAAGTAATGATTATTTTTACATGGTTTTCTTTCACTTTCTTTGGCAAGGTTAGAATGATGCAAATATCTTTTCACTAGGGATATATCAATATAGACCTATTAATCATTTCTCTTTCTCCGTCCTTTTTGGGATAGCACCCCCTTGCTGTTGAACTCAGGGGTTGATCTTTCATCACTACACAATCTCTTTTGCTCACCGTTCAAGAACTTTAAAGATGATGCGAATAATGTCAAGTAAATATTTCAATAGTGAAAAAAGATAATATTAACATTGATTTAAACTAAACACAAGACCAACCTGTTGTTGCCCATTCACGTGGACATTGTTTTCCTTAAATTGAGCAGCAGAAAGATCATCATTAGAAGCAGGGTTTCCAGCTGCTGTAGCTGAAATAGGGTTATAGTTGGCTGTGGAGGATCCATATGGCCCATATGAGCCAGGCACTCCACTGTGAGTTGAGTTTCCTATATTAGCTCCTGGCCTATATTGTGAAAGTGAGTATCTGCCAGCAGCAGCGGATGGTGGAGGTGGATATACGCCACCAGCCTGAGGTTGCTGGGGAAATGCACCATTGCTTAAGAATTGATGGATGGCTGTTGGTGGAACATAATATGGTGAAAAATAGTGAGCGTATGGAATATAATTTGGAGGATAATGGGGCAGATGCATCCCTGCAGCTTGTCGAAATACAGGGAGAGGTTGCTGAGTTACAGCTGCTGAACTTTGCATAAGCCCAGGAGCTTGAGTAGCAAGTGGTGTAGGAGCCGCTGCAGATAAAACAAGAGTGTTTCCTCCCTGCAAATCATTCTAAATACATATCAGTAAGTACCTTAGTGTTGAGATTACCTGAAGTTAGCAAGTTCAACATCAAACAGGTGACCCAAGAAATAAACTATTTTTCTGTGTTAATTATTAACAAATAGATGTGCTATACTTCTGCGGAGAGTTATGATGGCACTAAATAACTTAAATAAAGTTTGTTTGGTCATAAATACAGAAGGGACTGCTAGCACCAAGCACACGATTTTACTGCAGATTGTCAAAAGCTATCTTGAATAGATTTACTATATACTTGGGGGCTCACTGCAACATCTAAGAAGAACTCATACCATTAGCATGAACCTTCTAGTGAATCGAAAATTGGTAAAACATCAATTTCAAACAGCAAAAGTAGGCATCTCAATACTTATAGACTAAGTTTCTCGGACACGAATGCGGGTGTCCGACATGGGTGCGGATCTCGAGGTCGGATCCTTCGAGATGTAAATTCTAAGATTCGGGAATACGGATCCTATTACGGATACGGGTGCGGGGATCCGGCTAAAAATAATTCAAAAAAATAAAAAAATAAAAAATCTCAATTTTGAGAAATTTAGTAGAATACTTGCGCATAGCTTGTAAGGTGTGGATTTCTTTTTTATTCTCAAGTTGTAGATAAGTAAAAAATTGATTTCCTAGATAAGGTATGCTATTTGCTTCAACTTTACCCTAGTTTTGGTTCTGATTTGAGGAATCAAATTGTACTTCATCTCGAATTTTTCCATCTGTTGTGGTCAAAGTAACCAAAATTGTTTGACCAAATTCAACCCACACCTATACTAGTGTCGTGTCAACACGGGTGGCGCCTAAACTGCCATGTTGGAGCAACTTAGCTTACAGAACTTAGAAAGCATTTGCTTACAATGACTCAAGGCTTCTAAGAATGCAATTCCAAAACATTTCATTAATGTTCACTACACTATGGAAATTATGTACAGTGTGAAAAGGATTTTATAATTCTCTAAAAATATCTATTTCTTATCACATTTTCTTGAACTATACAAGTCATATAAGTTTATGTAAACAGTCAACCAACAAGAGACATTGAACTGAACCCTGCTAAAACAGCAACCATGATAATAATTCTGATTTGCACCAATAAGAGCTTTTCACTGAGTTTTTACCAGAAAAATGAACTTTCCGTCTAAGCTAAGCACATCATTAGTAAAGGAAATTAAACATTGGATAAGTTAAGAAAGAAGAGAGGAAGAACTTATTACTATACAAGGGAATACAATAGACAGAAAAACCGTTGACGCGAAGAAGGGTATGGGAAGCAGCGAGAGGTGGGTGGTTGTAGTTATGTGTGCTTCAAGAGTGAATAACCTGAGCACAAGGGATTGGAACTTCCTGGCAGGAGGACCATAGAGATGCTACAGCAATGATGAGCAGCGTGACTAGGTCACTGAGTTTTTTTTTTTTTTTGGATAAGTAACGGAGTTTCTACAGTTTATCAGTTTACCATTCCATTGTAGACTCTGGTTATCATCACATTTGGCTATCATTGATCCAAGCTGTACAATAATGGCAACAATAGTCCTGTCTAGAGTACCAACTTTAGGAGGAAAAACAATTCAAAAATGGTTCAAATTTGGTACTTGATAAATCCCTGTCCCAGTGACGAACTTAGATCATGATAGATTTTAACACGAAAAGTCCAATTTATTTCAACTCGTTTAGTCCAACTTTAAGGGAAGAGAAGACAAGGAACCAGAGGAGTGGGAATATGAGTAGGAGTGAGGTGACAAGCATATTCCAATACTCAGCCAAAGGTGTAACTGAGTTTCTACCACATACATTCCGCAAAGGTATTGCTAAATACCAAATGTAGTGAAGCCGCCTATCATACAATTACAAAGAGAAACATTCATCTTTATGTCTCTAGGATCATTATTGTTTCACTTTACATCCATGAACTATGAAACCCTTAATAAGCTGTCAATTGCATCCCCCCCCCCCCCCAC
>ML302942.1:68977-86012 GCA_005239505.1 Nicotiana paniculata
CCCCCCCCCCCCCCCACACACACACACGTATATTTTCCTGGATAAGAGTAATATAAAAAATAGAACATACTACCTGATAAAGTACTTTCATACCTCTTGAGCAGGTTGAGAAGTTTGTGGAGGCACAACTGCAACATTGCCGTTGTACTTGGTAGAAACTCCTGCTGATTGAAAAGGTGAAATGCGGCCATCACCATCAGCACTGGAGCGGTAGAACTGGGCATAGTAGTTTGTTGGGTCAATTGGTTGCTGAACCTAGAGGAAAAATGAATTGTTTTAACAATTCTCGAGTATGAGAACTAAATTTTCTTGAATTGATAATATATTGATTCCACATGGTCTCAAACTTTTCAGGATATATCAAATCACCCTGAACAACCTTATTTACTGCTGTCAAATATTTCCTACATTCAACATTAATTTAGACCTCTCCTTAAATCAATAAAGCATGAGATTCGAGGACCTTGCCACTCACAAGTGAAGTGAAACCAACACTGATCACACATATTATGAGTCCATGACAAGGCGTTAATCTAACTACGGATATTTTACTTACTGTACTTGCAAGTTCCTATACCAATTTGATATAAATTGAAGCTTCAGAACCAGTAAAATGACAATACATAGAAAAAGAACATCAGAGAATGAAGTCTTACAACAAAATTTGGAAGACGAGAAACATCATGAGACTGTGATTCAGAGTTTTCAAAATGTGCGAGCTGACTGCCTAACGTTGGTGGCACAAAACCAAAACTATAGTTGGGGGATGTACGAACAGCTGAATACTGATGACCTCCTTGCAGAGTCTCTTGCTTAGATTCACTGTACTCAGGGACAGAAGGTGATACATCTTCTGGCTTTGCAGATAAATTCTCCTGCCCACTTGAAGGCGGAGACTGGTCAGAAAAATCTGCGGTGGTTGGTAGATTTTGATCACTGCATTCACTCATAAGAATGAAAAATGTTAACATCTTAACGTGCTAGAAATGGAAGTATATATCTAACTATCAGAGTCAAGTGTGATATAACAGCATTCCATCAAGATCTAAAATACACAGCTAATGGCAACAAGATCATATGCAACAGAAAATAGTAGAAATAGGAGAGGCACTTAAAAAATGAAAGAAGAAAAACACTTTGAATAAGATACTTTAGGTCTCAATCTTCAAGAAGACTTATCTAAAAGATAGAATAAGAGGATTCTGTCCATGAAGTTAATTCTCAAACCTTGTGAAAAGAAATATTTGAAATTCGCGTTTGTTTAAGATTTTGAAGAAATATTTGCAAAAAAAAAAGGTCCAAAAACTGTTTTTTGAAGTTGTGGTTTGAGGGTATATTTCAAAGTATATTTTTCTAAATAGTTAAGAAAGTTCTTCTTGTACGCAATACACACTCACTTCCACAAACTTTTTCTCAAAGAAACTACAAATATCCAAACACGTCTCAGTTTCAATATGGTTGTTCTAAAAGATTATTTCAAAAAAAACCTTTTCAAATGTTGTCCAAACTTCTAAAAAAAGAAGAAAACTAGGTCAGTGCAGAAGAAATTTGGAGAAGGCTTGCCTTTGGTTCCAGAAGAACCTAATCCGGAAATGGTTCTGGGCGAAAGTTTTATGTTTGGATTATGGTTAGTTTGGAAGAATTGGTTTCAAAGTCAGATTTTGCTTAGAAAAAGATTGTTAATCAGTTTTTGGTTTCCAAAACCAGATCAGGTTGGTTTCAACTTTTCTCAAGCCAAACAACACTTGGTTTTAGTTTTTGAATGCTTTCCGAACCATTGCCAAAACAAATCATAGCTGCCAGCTGTCTGAAAAATTGAAGACCGAATAATGAGCACTTGAATCAAAATTGCATCACTAAATTTCAGTAACTAAAATTTTTCAATCTCCAAAATATTGAAAAAATATATTACTTGAATTATATACTGAAACATATTTGAATATCTTGTTTAGTATTACTGTAAAACTGGACTTTAAAACAAACAATTCCCTCCTTAACCCCCTATAATGCTTAAAATATCTTTTGTAAGGTAATAATATAGAACTCAAACTGGAGAAGCCCCTTCTAACAACGTTGGCATCCACCAACTAACTATATGCATTTCTCTTCTAATTGCCGTGTAATATAAAACAGCAAAAACAAGACATTCCAGATTTTCCTAACAACAACACTTCTAACAGGAGAAATATTACTGATACTACTCATCCTAGTCCTGGACTCCTAAAGCTAAAAGAAGAGCAACTACCAAAAGCTTTCACAAGTCATAAACAGGGGAGAAGAGGGATTGAGGGAAGAGAGACCATGAGATGACGGACCTGGAAAATTGCTCATTTTCTGTTTCTTCAATATCCTCAGAAGTTCCAGAAAGTGATGGAGTCTTTTCATTCTCAGCAGCATTGTAAGGGCTCACATCTAAACCCAGGCTAGCTTCAAAACTTCCAAAACAGAACCCAAGTTTTTCAGCCTCAGGCACATGAAGGTGGTTAGGGATAATAACATGCTGAATCTCTGAAATATGTGATTTTTCTAGCTTCTGCTGCAGTTCCGACATCCCTTCCTTTAATTCAACACTGACATACGGAGGCTGCGGTTGCGTATCGACTTCAGCAGAAACTGTAGAAAGATCAGATGAACTAGCAGATGTAGCTTTTCCCTGAGCAATATTATTGTGTGTAGGCTTTGGCTTCCATTCCTTACCAGGACCAGCTGCAGCGAAATAAAGAAGACAGGTGCTTAGCTTCAGCATGACAGTATGAATGAATATGCATGTAAGACCCTAATTCTACAATTCACTGAAATCAAATATAACAAACAGCAACAGTATCATAACACTCTAAAGCTATGTTGCACGGACTCTCCAAAATGATGCCGCACCGTGTCGGATCCTCCAAAAATACACTATTTTTGGAGGATCCAACACGCACCCGGCAACATTTTCGGAGAGTCCAAGCAACATAGCTCTAAAGGCGCAAACAATGGAGTTATTGAGTCAACCGGAGACTAAGAGTAGTCAACATCTGGGAATGACATTTTTGGGTTTCCTTATTCCAGAAATACAAAGAATAAGTTTAAACAAAAACGACACTTGTACAGTAAACCAGCAGACATAGCATGGACCAGGTACATGACTTCACTAGCAACAACCACCATTCTGTTTTGGAAAATTAATTACTGGTACACTAAGACCCCTGAGTAGGACTATAGACACAAGGAGGAGATACAAACCGAAAATGCAGATATATGAGAAATTGAGAACAGACAATTGCAAATGATTATAAGAGATGATCTTTTTATCTCTCAAGTTAGACCAACAAGAACACCAACTGGAAAAAACCAATCACTCAGCACTAGAAAAATGGATATGAAAAGGTTCAAAACTTCTTACCAAACACAAAAAGGTGAAGGTACAAACCGTAAAATGCAGATAAATGAAAAATTGAGAAGAAAATAGCAATTGCAAATGAGAATAGGAGATGACCCTTTTATTTCTCAAGTTGGACCAACAAAAACACCAACTGACAAAAAAAGATCAATCTCAGCTCTAGAAAAAATCAATATGAAAAGGTTCAAACTTCTCACAAAATACAAAAGGAGAAGGTACAGAAAGCATTGAGCACGTAATTAGAGGGCAGAAATGGAGTTCTTCAATCATCAAGTAAGAACCATTATTAACAATTATAGCAGCAATATCAATTAAAAGAGTTTTTCGTGGAGGGGGTGGGGGGTTGGGGGGAGAGAAAACAATATACTAATGTGTAGAGTAGTCAACTTGTAAAGTAATATGCCTTTTTGTGGGCCAACCAGTGGACGGTTGTTGTAATTAGATGAAGGCCTACTAAGAGAAGAAGCACCCTGAGCCGATGAAGCACATTGTGAGGAATCTGGAAGCTGATTCTTTCCATGCCCCTGGAATTTGCTTGACATTTTTACTTGGACAGTCGAACTTCTAGAGTCAGAAACTGCTGTACAGGCATAGGCAGAAACAAATACATAAGCTTCATTAACTGGACGAAAAATAAGTATGTCTTCCTAAAAACCCAAACAATGACAATCAAGTTCTCAGACAAATCTTCACAGGCTTACCAGTGGTTGCCTTGCTCCCGATCGAGTTGGCAGGACCATGATCAGATGACACACGCTGGCCACCAACTTCCCTTCTAATTGTGCCTACTGCACCAGGGGGTCGTGAATCATGAGATGGCAAAAGAACAGGATCTGATGCTGAAAAATAAGCTCCTGATGAAGGTGGTGAAGACAAGGAGGTTGAAGAGTTGCTGGAGTTTGGCATCTTCTGTCCAAGTGTATCCCTCGTTCCCACAGAAACTCTAGGGCTTTTGCTCGTATCATGACTTGGAGTGTGCAGTGGTTCCTCAGACTTGACAGAGCCAGCACCTGCAGTGGCTTCGGATTGCTTAATCCCTCTGGCTGCTGATGCATAGGCATCATGTACAACATTATTACTCCCAAAAGCTACAGCACCAGGCCCATTGGCTCTGGAACTTGATGAGCTGCAAAAGAGCCAAAAAAGTTGGGTCACAGAGATATTCAAAATATGTGTAGGAAACAAAACCATATTTGGTAATCTGAAGGGGTGTAACAGTGGCAATTCAAGGAGCACGCATATGCTGTAATGCACAGATGGAGTAAAATCCAAAAACATCAATAACACCTTATAGTATTCTTCGCCTCAATAGTTGGTACGGAAGATGGCTTGACACTCTTGTCAGAAACTTGATTGGCTCCATTTTCCTTATCAGGTGCAGAGTACCTTTGACCACCGGCATCTGACCAAACACATACACATCAATTATGAGTGGATAGGAAAAGAGGGGCTCATAAGACTCAACCTGAAAGATATAGTGAAAAATTTCCCAAGGTAAAGGAGAAGGTCTCAGTAAGTTATGTTAATTGTTCAAAGCCTACTCGCTGCCAAAAAGGCAGAATATCAGTCCTCTTTGTTACCTTTTGACCAGTGCAACTTAAGAAAGTTAAAAGTGAGAATCAGTTATAATTTGCGGCAACTTATAATGTGCTTAAATATATCAGGCAAACTGTGTAAAACTGTCTGAGATTGTTGATTAGAAAGCGGCATCAAGATCACAATAACATAAACTGGTATTAATTTGGATTCTTAGAGATGCTTTCGTCATTTTGCACAAAGCGTGAACGAAATAAAAATGGAAAGTAGGTCAGCAATTTAAAAATCACGCAAAAATCATGTTATCACAAGAATGACAAATATGAAATCACAGGCAGCATAAGAGATCACAAAAACAGGAAAATAACAACACAAAGGATATTTACCAAGCGAAACATGGCGAGAAGTGAAGTTTCCCCGACTCCCCTTGTTTCCCCTCCCCTGCATAGCTGGTTTCCACTTTGGCTCAGCAGACTCCTTGTTCAAATTCTGCAAAAAGGCAAATCAAGTTATAACAATTCAGGAACAGCGTGTAAACAAGGAAGCATGTCATCCTAACACTCACATTTATTGGGTAGTTAAGAGAGAACATGTGAAGAAATTAAAGCATCGTGCTGATATGAAAATTGAACTATACCATGGAATTCTACAGGAAAAGAAACTCATTTGACATTCATGGGGTCAACAAGAGCAAAAAATGAACTAATACACACCAAGGTGCTCATGCCTACTTGCACATTCCGGATTTTATTGCATTAATCAGGTTTGTTATACAAAGTAGACATCCTCTGCACCATAAAAATACATGATTTTCTCGCAAATCAGCCAGCTCGGTTGCAGCTTAGATGACAGTGGGTAATAGCTTAGGCATTCACACGTGCAGAACAGCATCATCTTAGCAAAGAGATTAAATTGAGATGGTAGATTACATTCTTTTTATTGTCGGGCAATAATTGCTCCACCACCCTAGGTTCAATTTTGATCCATGAATCTGCATCAGCTAATATATCACTTGTCAATATGTACGTTAACCTCTTCGGACACCTAGAATCAGCTGAGGCTTTAATTAATGAATCCCCCACCCAGAAAACATAAATAAATTAATGGGGAAATATTAACTTCTAAACCACTTTTAAAAGAAATTTACAGGCAAATCAGGTCAGCATTACTTTATGCCCTGTGGGTCTTTGTGGAGAGTGTTTGTAAGCATGCAAATTAGTCACTAACCATACCTCTCTTCTTCTGTCACGTTTCCTTTTTACTTCATGGAATGTATCTGTAAATAACACCTCAAATTAGATGAGTAATGAGAAAACTAATTAAATATTTCCATAGCTAGGAAAGGAAAATTAACAACAACAAGAGTCTACCTGGGGTAGTATCCGTAGCTTTAAAAAGAACTAGTCGCAGAGAACATCACAATACAGAACACACAAAACAAGACCAACCTATGCATTTTTTTACGAGAAGGCTTGCAAATTTCCAATTAGACTTGTTATCTTGAAACCAATAGGTTACTAGTGCAAGTAACTAAAATTATTAAAAAATTCAGCAAGACAAGATAATGGAGCAAGCTAAATTTTCCGTATATTTTGAAGGTTCGGATTTCTATGAAAGAAAGCATTGGATCTAACCGTCATAAATGTAATAAAGAAAACAAGAAAGAAGAACAGTTGACCCTCTTAATTGCTTAGTTACTATAAAATACAAAATTCATTGACAACTCCGCCGCGCACCAAATAGAGGATGCAGAGTGTGGCTAAACCTTCTCTATAACAAAATATAACTGCAAAATGTTATCTTTGAACAAAAAATGTAGTTCAAAATGTTATCAGCACCAACCAGCTTACCTTTTTCTCCCTTATTTTACGCGTAGTTCGGACCGACTATACGAATTCTTTGTGCCCTTTCTGCTATAAAAAGTGTGTCTTTGACACAAATCAAGGGTTCTCCGAAGCTAGAGTTTCTCTCAACGTAATCGGCATAAAAAAAATTATTTTGGGAGGGAGAAGCCATCTCTGTTAAAAAAAAAGGGGAGGGAATAGTACCAAAACAATATAAAGACCATGTTTTTACACACACACACATATATATGCTCAAAACAATTTTAACAGCCTGATAAAGTCCACCATTGAAACCCAATTCAGAACAGACCCAATTTAGTATAAGACACATGCAAATAAGGAAAATAAAAAAGAAGAAAGACATCAAAAATAAAGGCCAATATTCAGGAGAACAAAATAGAATAAAATCTGTCACCAAAACTCACTGTATAGAGTAATCAAAACAGAAAAGGAACCATAAAAAAAAAAAGGAAGATCAAACATCATATATACGGAGCTAAAAATATGTGTGTGTATAGAGAAGCACATATTTATCTGACCCTGAAAGAGGAGTTTTTGGGCAGTCTCATTGGGATCCATAGAGCATTCTTTGAGCATTGCATAAATTTCATCCTCACTATGACTCCCAGTGATCTCTTTTATATTCTGAATCGTTTTCCGAACACTGCTCGGAATTGAAACCCTAGCCCCTCCAACAACAACTCCACTACTGTTGCTGCTACTCATCTTCACCACCCCTCCCCAATCACCTACCCCACAGACAATTTTCTTTCTATGTATATATATATACCTCTTCTATATCTATTCTATATATATATATATTTTACTGTATCTCTATACGTTTAGAGAGAGAAAAAGAGAGAGAAAGAGGGAGGGAGGGAGGGAGGGAGGGAGGGGAGAAAGAGGGAAAAGAGAGTAATTGTATTTGGTGAAGAAAGAGAAGACTTGGGAGAAGGGTTTTGAATATGAATTTTACTCTTTCACTATTTTTGTTTTATTTTTATTATTATAGAACTGTCCATTGTGGAACAGGGGCAGAGGTGTTGATTATTCGGTTTGAGTCGATTTTTCCCAAAAAAAAAATAAATCAATTAAGTCGATTTTTTATCGATTTAGTTTTTATCAGTTTTTGTCAGTTTTTTTATTTTTTCGATTATTTATCAGTTTTTTCTTAAATATGAGACATACACTACCAAACACATACTCCGGCGACTATATTTTCAACATAACATTATCAAATCAATTGTTCGTTGAGAAATTTATCATTTACCAAGATATATTGATGATACTTGAATAAAATAGTGATGAATAATTTAAGTACTCAATTAAAAATCAATTTATTTTTAGCATGAAACAAATTTTTTTATACTTAGCGAAAGAAAATTATCAATCAAACTAGAATATAAAGCCAAAGAATTAGATTATTAAATAGCAAAGAACTAGACTAAAAATATAAATGACCAATATATACCATAAAATTTAGAAACTTTATATAAAAAAAAATATATATATATATATATAGAGAGAGAGAGAGAGAGAGAGATGTAATAATAAATTTAAATAGCTACTTTTATAGTCGGTTTGGTTCGATTTTTTCGGTTATTTTTTGATTGAAACCAAATCAAATTTGATCAGTTTTTAAAATTCAAAACCAAAATCAAACCAAACCAAACTAAACCTAAAATGTATTGGTTTTTTTGGTCGGTTTGGTTCGATTTTTGGTTTGGTTTGGTTCAGTTTTTCGGGTTTTTGTGAACACTCCTAAACAGCGGTGCTTTCCTTTTTTCCATCTTTATTTTTATTTTTCCCTTTTAAGAGTTTTAATTTGTTTTTTTACTTTTTCTTTTGGACGGACCCAAAATGAATATTAAATATCAAATAAGAAAATGTACTTATTAATAACTATAAGTTCGAGTAAAAAGACCTATGGACATTTCACTACTTATTTGTTATTACACTTTCTTCAATTTTGTAATTTTTAATTTTTAAACCTTTTTTAGTTATCTTTACTAATTTTTTCTCAATTCTTGTTTTTGTCCTTTACTATAATATGTCATAATTCGGTTAGCTGGTCACACACTGCTAATATAGTGTAGTCAAATTATATACTTCACCTACATTAAACATGTGAATTCTTGTTTTTTGTGATTCTTATTTTTTTTTATAAAATAAATAGAGTGAATAAAATGAAAAATCAACATGACAAGCATTATATATTACTATGGGTGAAGAACGATTTGTTGATCAGAAACACTGGGAAAAAAAGTATTCAATTATTTTCATATAATTTTATAATTAGCTTATGTGACAACTCGAATCAAACGAAAATTTAGATAATCGAAATGTAATTCTTAACATTTAATTGTTATAGAACTACCAAATGAGTAGGTGAAAAAGAATCAGATTCATATTTTTAGGGATAAAGCCGCTTTTATTATTTAATAAATATCTCTTTCCGAACAGATTTTTCCATTAATAATGGAACGTTCGGGATAAAGCCAATCAAAAAAAAAAAGTCGACTTGAAAGATTTTCCTTTTATAAAAAGCCTTTTAAAATTTATTTTCAAAATTGATGGACCCATTAATAAACAAAAGGGAAAATTTTGTGAAGGCTCTTTATTGATATATTGTCAAAATTAATTTGGTGACTAAAAAGATCACCATCATAGTTTGCATATCAGTAACATAATTTAGCTCTGTTGATCCACTTTAATCAAATTGAATTTCTTTCATTATTTGCTCTTTTAAAGTTGAAATTGTGGTTCTAAAATTTTTGTTTGAGAATAATTAAGCTAGCGTTTGGTCATAGATTTTTAAATTTATTTTGAAAAATCTGTTTTGGGTGAAGTTTGGCTTGAAGATGAAAATGTGTTTGGACATACATTTTCAAAACATATTTCCCAAATTTATTTTGGAAAAACATGTGTATTATGAGGAATTTAGCCCAAACCAAGGATTTGGGATTCTGCCAAAATATAGATAAAATTTATGATCAAATATGTATTTATCAAATAAAATTCAAGTTTATTTTCGCAAAATCTATAGCGAAACGGGTGCTTAAGTTTACATGTTCTCGCATGTATAATACTTGGAGCTTTGTGGGGGCAAGAACTGTTAATAGGTGTCCACATGGGTTCCCACTTGGCAAGTTATATAGGCGGATGGGTTGCTTAGATGGCATGATCAAATATTGTCTCACTTTTTTTATCATAATTGTCAAAAGTTAATTAAAAGAAAAATTCGAAAAATAAAAAAAGAAGAAAAAGAACAAAGATGCAGATTGGAATCTATGTGCGTGGATCTGTACACTTTTTTCCTCATTCATGTAATGGTGCAACTTTTGCATATTCAATCTGAGAATTCCTATAATTTTCAATAAAGATATTATTGCTCTCGAACGCACACGCAAGTATACGTGATTGTACAAGTAATATAGGATTGTAAGTCCAGATATTATACTCATGGGAATTTGTGATTAGCTATATACGAAATTAAACTAACACAATTAATCTATTCAAGCAATTTTCTAAAGTGTGATTATTTATCTACAACTAATCTAGAGTAGCAAACTAAAAAATTAATAGAAACAAGTCGGCAAGCTTAAAAACGAATTCAATGGGAGAAAATATTCCAAAGCTATGTGTTAGCTAACAATCTCGTTGAATCTTCCACTTAAATTGTCTAATTAATTTTTTTGATTTATTGATTGACAAAGTTAATATTACTCGTAGTATTCTCCTGAAGTATTACTCGCCTACTCAAGCTAACCTAACGTTTATATTCCTATGGAATTAGGATTAACTGTATAGTAATCAAGTAAAGTGATTAGGTATACCCTATCCTAACCGCAAATCCGTTCTCGATACTCAGGTTCAAGATCTTGCTCTACTCAATCTTATATGCAATCTAGAATTCTTTATCCCGAGTTCAATTCTAGATTCGTAGATAGTATTTAATTGGTGATCAAGCAATCAAATAATTAAGCGCAAGATTGAATAAACACACCAATATGATAAAATAAGAAGAAAAATTCAAGCTTCAAACTACAACGTTCATGTAGCACCCACAACTCTAGAACCAATGAACTATAAAGTTAAAGGAAGAGAAGAGAAAAGAAGAAAAACTAGTCGGAAGCCTTCTCCAAGCGTGGTTTGTATTCCCCACGTAAATTCTCCTTCAAAGTATGTTCAATATCCCCTAAAATTAGGTTTAGAACCCTTTTTATACAAGTTGAGGCGTGTAGGATTGAAATCATCAAGTCCCAGCCGAATTAGGACAGATTTCGCCCTTCAGCGTCTTGATGGGCGCCTGGCGCGAAGCTGGACTGTGAACTTTTTAGCCTGCTGTCAACGGCGTTTTTGTTGGTGCCTGGCATGAACCTGGGCGCCAAACTCGTACTTCTCCAAATTCTTCCGTTTTTTACTTCACTTTACATGCAAACTTTCCAAATCACTTCTAATTGACATATAAACATCTAAAAAATTAGCTCAACTCATTGCAATTACACATTAGAACAACAAAAATAAGGCAAAATATGAGGCGATTCATATGCAAAAATACATGCTTTTGGCCGAACATTAGGTATATTCGAGAACACTATCTTTCAAGGGGTATATCAATAACTTATTAGAAATATATTATTTTGCACATCCAAACATATGCTATTAAAATATTTCTTTTACTAGATATGTGATCACGCCCAACTACGTCTTATAAAAAAGACTAAATGGTCGCTGCAAATATAATTCGGTCTATAAGTCCGAAGTCAAATCCCACGGATAACTAAGGTTTCGCTATAATTGTTCAATATTGCTAAGAAACATAAGTCCAAACAATTTCCTAATTATTGAGATTATAATATTTATTTCTAACTAATTAACTAACAATTATTATAAAGCAGTAAAATTATCAACTAACAAGGATTAAATTTGAGACAGAACTAAGGAGGTCTAGAGTTATGATTTACCAAAGTGTTGGAATCCTTCCTTCTATGTTCCCTACAATTTCGCCTATGTATTCTCTACTGATCGTGAGCACTTTAGGTGCCGTAATTCTCTCTATAGCAACTAGAACAATTACTAGACATATTCTCTCGAACTACACTAGTTGTCTTTATCTAACCGCTCATTATGACCACGTCAAAACTTTATTATTTCTAAACCTACCTTTAAACCCGCTGTATTGATTTCTCACATACGTTGGGAGTGACGTTGTTCAACAACCATCTAAATATGTATTCTTTCTCAAGCAATACATAATAAATAGGCACAGTCAATCGGTGACCATTCAATCAACAACAATAAACACGTAGTTGAACAAGTAGAGAAATCCAACGGCTCAATTATATAAAAACATAACAAGAATTTATCCTACAAAAGGTTCCATCAAAATCCTAGATAACAAATTAACTATTCATAATAGTATGTAAAACTACAATACTGATATTCATAACCAACAATGAAAAATAGGAAGAGGAAGGAAGAAGAATTCCCCGCCTTGCTCTTATTGTGTCTCTGCCTCCTTAGGTCGAATTTTGTATCAAAAGTATGTCCCAGTCCTCAAAATACCGTTTTTTCATGTATATATACCAAGTAGGGTCGGGCCCAAACAATTATACCTTCTCCTACGCGAAAAACGATAATTTTCCAGGTCTGGAAGATCGCAGTCGCGGTCAACCGCGATCCGGGCACGCTCATTACTCAGTGTACTGCCTCAGTCCGCGTCAAGTCTGCAATCGCGGTTTCGACCGCGTTTTTCACCCTGTTCCGTTTAGAATTTGGAAAAATTCAAAACAAGAAAGTTGTATCCCTATGAGTTAGATTTTCAACCATTTATTGTATAGACCAAATGGACTTTTGAGCGAAAAGTTATGTGCATTTTACTAGACAGTGTGCAATATGCCTACTCGATTCTTCGTTCGTTCTTAACTATCAAATTTGATCCCCGAACACGATCCCGACTTAATTTCTTGGGTTTTTACTCAGACTTCAAAGCTCCAAATCACTTGAATTCATTCTATAACATCTACATAGTTCGAAATCACTCCTACTAGGCATAAAACACATAATTAGTGCAAAATACTACTGATTAAAGCTCAAACTCAATTAAAGTACAGTAAATTAGAGTGTAATAAGCGACTAAAATATGTAATTATAGCCTATCATCAATATGCACTTCACTCTAGAAAATTTAAGTTGATTTTAATAAAATTCGACTAGGTTCTTCATTTATGAAAATTACTTAGTGTTGTGTATCAAATTTTACCATAAAAGAAACACTATAAGTAAAACAGGGAAAGATGCTGGTAAGCTAAAATGTTTAAATGGAAAATTTAAGTTGATTTTAATAAAATTCGACTAGGTACTTCATTTATGAAAATTACTTAGTGTTGTGTATCAAATTTTACCATAAAAGAAATACTATAAGTAAAACAGGGAAAGAGGTTGGTAAGCTAAAATGTTTAAATGGCTATAACGATAATGCACGATTCCTATATTCGCGTTATCATTAAAAAGTTAAATAATTAATTCAAAACCTAATAACAAATTAGGTTAAGTGAAAATTAAGATGATAAGCATTAACCTATCAAATGTAACAATTTGATGTCAAACAAGAATGGACGAATAATGAATATTCAACAGTTTTCAAAAACTAATAACATATTAGATTAAGTGAAAATTAAGATGATAAGAATTACCTACCAAATGTAACAATTCGATAGCAAAAAAGAGTGGACGAATAATGAATATTCATCAGTTGTCAGAAAATCTATAATTAGATTATACGACAGCTCGCATCAAATGAAAATTTAGATAGTTAGAATATTAATTTTTGTTATATATGATGAATGATAAGTCATTTATAGTTTTATCCTTCATTTCTGTGTTGCGAAACCTCGAGTAATTCCGTTAGTCTTCCTCGATTTGTGGCATAGTCCGTGTCCGTTTTCCGAAAAGTTTTAACGAGAAAATTGATGAAAAATGTGAAATTGTGCCTTTATACTGTTTGAGTTGACTACGGTCAACATTTTGTGTAAACGGACCCGTGTCAGCATTTTGAAGGCACCGATGGGTCTTTATCATGATTTGGTACTTGGGCGTATGTTCGGAACCAAATTCCGAAGTTTCTAGCTTGATTTAACGTAATTTGTTGAACACTAGCAATTTAAAGGTTTAAAGAATTTTTAAGTTTGACTGTGAGTTGACTTTGTTTCTACCGGGTTCGGATTTCGATTCCGGAACTTGGTATAAGTTAATTTCAGTATTTATGACTTGCCTGCAAAATTTGGTGCAGAACGAAGTTGATTGGACGTGATACAGACGTCTCGTTGTAAAATTTCGTGTTCTTAAGTTTCTTTGAAAATTTTAATTGTTTTGGTGTCTGGTTCGTAGTTCTAGGAGTTATTTTGATGTTTTGATCGCACGACCGAGTTTGTATGATATTATTACACTTATGTGTATGTTTGGTTCGGGGCCCAAGGGGCTCGGGTGAGTTTCAGATAGGATACAAATGATTTTTAAACTTACAAAAATTGCTGGTTTTTGGAGTCTATTGTTACCTGGTGCATTCTTCTTCGCGATCGCTAAGACTAATCTGGGTTGGGGAGGTTTTCCTCTATGCGAACGCGAGGTTGTGTACGCGAATACGAAGCTATGGTGGGATCACCCTTCGTGAATGCGACCAGCACTACGCGAACACGATGAGCAAGTGGCCTGGGGGGATGAGGTTTGTTCTACGCGAACACGAGCCCTAGCTCGCGAACGCAAAGTCCTGGGTGAGAAGCCATTGTGAGCACATGATGAACCTAGCGAACGCATCAGGTCCTTCGCGAACTCGAAAAGGCCTGACGCTCAGTCTATTAAATATCCCAAATAAGGGATTTCACTCATTTTTCACCATCTTCTCATTAGAGCTCGGCCTAGAGGCGATTTAGAAGAGAATTTCATCATCATTTCATAGGTTAGTGTACTTTAACTTATTTTCTTTCATTTCCATCAACGCCCATTAATTTCTAAACTTGATTATATGCTCATTCATGGTAGAAAATTAGGGATTTTGGTAGAATTGGGGGGTTTTGTAAAATTGAGATTAGATCTCAAATTGAGGCTAGATTTCAAATTTAATCACATAATCGGGCTAGGAGTGAATAGGTAATTAGGTTTTGGTCCAAATCTCGGGTTTTGACCAAGTGGGTCTACGGTTGACTTTTGTTGACTTTTTGAAAAAGTGTAAAGATCTTAACTTTATGTATTATAATTGATTTCCCTAGCATTATTTGATGTTATAGAGTCAAGTTTGGTAAGATTCAATTGGTTTGTAGGCGAATTTTAGAGAAAAGTCCCCGATTGATCTTTGATTTTCTTGCGGAGTGAGGTAAGTGTTGGGTCTAACCTTGATTTGAAGGAATTAGAAATCCTTGAACTATATGTTATGTGATTTACAAGTGTAACAACGTATATGCGTGGTGACGAGTGTATATACGCTGTCAAGATAGTTTCTTTCATGTTTTTCCGTATTTCATTAATTATTTTGTTCCATATCTTAACTGTTACATGCTTGAATTGCTTCATATGCCTTAACTTCTCACTTGTCACTATTTTCTCTTGTATTGAAATGCTCGTTTCTTCCATGCTCCATGATTAACTGCTACTTGCCTTAATTGTGTTGCCCCTACACTTTAAATGTCATATACTTGGCTTGTCTTGTTGTTTTGTATTAATTGTAGCATTTCTTGACTTGGTACGGGATTCATTTATGGCCTTGCTTTCATAATTCATTAACCACAGAGATTCTTGTGAATTGAGTTGTCAAATTAATTATATTTATTGATTTTATTTACCTTCGAGAGTCACCGAGACTTTAGGTATTGTAGGCGCATCAAGATTGAGGAGGTCGTGGGTGCGATGGATAAGATGAGTCGGGGCAAAGCGACCGACCAGACGAGATTCCAGTAGAGTTTTGGAGATATGCGGGTAGGGTAGGCTTGGTATGGTTGACTGGGTTGTTTAATGTTATCTTCAGGACAAAGAGGATGACTGATGAGTGGCGGTGGAGTACAATAGTTCCGGTGTACAAGAACAAAGGGAATATCCAGAATTGTAACAACTATAAGGGTATCAAGTTACTAAGGCATACCATGAAAGTTTAGGAGAGGGTGGTAGAAGGGAGGATAAGGAGGGCAGTGTCTATATTGGAAAACCAGTTCGGGTTCATGCCGGGTCTTTCTACTACGGAAGCTATCCACCTTATCAGGAGGTTGGTGGAATTATACAGGGATAGGAAGAGGGATATGCACATGGTGTTTATTGGCCTAGAGAAGGCATATGACAAGGTCCCTAAGGACGTCCTTTGGAGGTGTCTGGAGGTGAAAGGTGTGTCGGTGGCTTACATTAGGGCAATAAAGGATATGTATGATGGATCTATGACTCGGGTTAGAACTGTGGGAGGTAACTCAGAGCCTTTCCGGTGGTTATGGGGTTACACCAAGGAGCTGCGCTCAGCCCGTTCTTATTTGCTCTGGCGATGGACATACTGACACACCCTATTCAAGGAGAGGTTCCATGGTGTATGTTGTTCACTGATGATATAGTTCTGAATGATGAGACGCAAGACGACGTTAATCCCTGGAGCCTAAAGGTTTCAAGTTGAGTAGGACTAAGACAGGATATGTGGAATGTAAGTTCAATGACGTGACGAGGGAAGCGAGTGTGGAAGTCAGGCTCGACTCACAGGTCATCCTCAACAGAGAAAGTTTTAAGTACTTAGGGTCAATTATCCAGGGAGATGGGGAGATCGACGGGGATGTTACGCACCGTATTGAGGTGGGGTGGATGAAATGGAGGTTAGCGTCTGGAGTCTTGTGTGACAAGAATGTGCCACCGAAACTCAAAGGTAAGTTACTTGATTCGAGACTAAATTGCATAGTTTAACATGTGATATACCTTACATTTTATGAGCATTAATGATAAAATTACATTTATGTGCTTAATGGAGTTTATTTTATGTGTAGGTGAATTGGAAATGGAAACGGAGCTATAGGGATGCAAATACGTCAAAAATACGCAAAGGGAGACGCCCGGGCGATAGCCGGGCGTTTGCCCCATAAAGCCTGGCCCCCCTGGCGTTAGGGGGCGTTTACCCCATAAGGCCTGGCCCCCCTGGCGTTAGAGGGGCGTTAGGGGGGCGTTAGGGCCATAACGCCAGACCCCTCCCCTGGCGTTAGGGGGCGTTAGAGCCCAAACGCCAGGGGTCCCCAGTTTCGCCCAATTCCGA
>ML302943.1:0-16667 GCA_005239505.1 Nicotiana paniculata
TTTCTTTACTGTAATCCTTATCACCTTGATCTTCTCCATTATCTACATCTCCTCCACCTTCCTTCCCACTTGGCATCTCATCAGGAATCTCACCTTCTTCTGAGTCAACCTCTGTCTGGTTATTCCATAGTCTACCACCTTTCCACTTGACTCTCTCATTGCTTTTGAATTTTTCATAGTCTGGATCCTCAACTTGATCATTATCTACTCTGTTTCCCANCCCTGTGTTCTCCTTATGTCTGTTTTCTTCCTGATTGGTAGTATTCCTATTAGGAGAAATTGAGCTGGCATTAGGAAAAACTGTACATATACCCTTCCCAGTTGTGTTAAGCACTGTATAATCCTTTTTCTTTGACTTATCCATCCTAGGTGATTTTGGTTTATAAGCTGGTGCTGCATAGTTTAACTTTGATGTGGCCACAACATTTTGCACTGATGCTTGGTCTGTATTCCCATCAACCACGACTAGTTGATTTTGATCCTGGACTTCATCACTTTCCACCTCCAATATTGCAAACTGATTTGTAGTTTGAACTTGTTGTGGTACCATAGCATTTTCTTTATGAACTGGAACAATTTCTTGTCCAGTTTTAGTAACACACTCTGCTTGTTTCTCCTTTCCTTTACCTCTATTGTCCTTAACTTCTTTCCATTGAGCACCCACATTCCCAACAACTTTACCACTTGATAAAATCATAACAGGAGCATTTGGATTACCTCTTACATTATTTCCCTGCAACACTGGTTCCTTACCTCCAGTCTGTTCATCCACCCTATTCTCCATAAGTTCAGGATGTAATCTCCAGCACTCTACCATATCATGACCCTGGAGTTTACATTCCTTACAGTATTTAGGTAAGTAGTCGTATCTAATAGTAATCCACTCTGTCCTTATCTCACCAGTACCATCATTCTCAATATCCATACGAACTTTTTTTGGATGATCAGCTAATAAATCCATTAGCACCTTAACACGAGCACAACTAGGTCGCGTCTTGTTAACAGTGGCCAAATCAAGGTGTAATGGGGTGCCAACTGCTGAAGCTAGAGAGAATAAACATTCTTTTACAAAGAAGGTCGGCAATAGATTTGGAAAGGAAATCCAGGCCATCACCTTAGGAGTCTCCTCGCTTGCCTTAAACTTGGTATCATATAACAGTGTTCTCAATTGATATTCATGCCCAAACTTGTCTTTAACGTAATAAACTGACTTCGACGTGAAATCTATGTAGTCTTGCCACAAAGTCAGTCTAACCAATACATGCCTATCTCTAAGGAACCCAATGTTACACTCACCCTTAATTCCACATTGCATGGGTAGAATTCTACGTAATTCTTGGATTTCTGGCCATCCATACGAAAATTTGCATACAACAGCAAACTTCAAACCTTCAAGGATGCTCATACGTTCAACTTCTGACTCCATGAACTTCACCATGGGTTGCCCTTGAAGGAACGAGGCTCGCCTCACTGGAATTGGCTCGACAACATACATGTTCTTGTTGATCATCGTAGGTTTTAAAGCTTTGGCATAATCCATGGGTTGTGATGTGTTGTTTGGATTTGTTGTGGGCTGGGGTACGTTAGGGGGTGGTGGGGGAGGCAGCCCAGCCACAGTGGGTGGCTGGCCACCGGCCAAATTGGCCATGAAAGTGATCGAGGCTGGGTTCTCTCTTCTATCGTCTCCAGTCGCAAATCGCCTGACCTAGAGAGCTTTTTCAAGACAATAATTTTGGATTTTGATTTGACACAAGGGTGTAACTTGAACCGGGTACTTTAATTTTTTTTTTTTGAGTAGTTAGGAAGAAACTGAGTAACTCTGAGATAACCATTACATTTTTGGCGTCGGCATATTAGGTTATGACATACATTCTGTTTTCCCTTATATTTGGTTTGACATGTGATGCTTGAGTAAAAAAAAATAAATAGCCTATTTTGTGACGCCTTAGCTCAGTTGCTTGACTTGTATGCTACATAGTATAATATTACTTAATTCTCTCATTTTTATGTACTTTCTTGACTTGAGAGTTGAATAAAACCGTCGTGATTGAGTCATGTGCAATGTGTGAGTGAGGTTTATTGATTTTCTATGCTACCCTGTGTAGTCTAGAACTTGCCCCGTGTGTTAATCGAAGCAAAATTGTAGGTTATGCTAGTATAGGAGATGACGCAGGAATTTTCTTGCTTGATCATGGATATGCTTGTCACATGAAAATTAAAAATTTCTATTGCTAGCCCCTTTGACCTTTTCTTTGGTACCCACATTACAAGCCGTACCCCTATTTTATTCTTAAATTGATATTTTTGCACTTTTTCCTCCTAAGGCACTTAGTCGCTAAAAGGAGTAATGTGAGGTATTGGGGATTAACTTTTGAGTGGAGTCATGGAAAGGCCTGTTAGTGCACTGAAAATTGTATTCAAAAGTCACTAGCCATTTAATCTTCATGTATGGAGTGTGTGTAGGAAAGAAGAAAAAAATGATAATAAAAGCATGTACAAAAAGATACACACCTCCAATTTTTATTAATTTGTGCTAGTGAAAATATAGAAGTGTTTAATTGAAAAAGGGCTATGTTGAATATGAGGTGTGGCAAGGGAATTGGTTGAGAAGAATATGTGTTGATTTGTGAAGGTAGTGTATAAAAGTGCTTAGGAGGGTTAGTCACTATTCCTAAATATATCCTACCCGTCCCTTAGCCTACATTACAACCTTCAAAGTCCTAATTGATCCTAGACTTGGCTAACTTGAATTAGTGTAGATCTACACTACGGGTAAGCTTATGGTACGACCACGAGATGCATATGAATTATTTGTGAGAGTGAGTGAATTTGTTCAATTGTGTGATGTCCTTAAATTATGTTCAAAAGCATATTTGAATGTGTGGACTAGTTATATTCACTCTTTTGTTGTTGGTGAGGGCACATGATCTTATGAACGATTGGTAATGTTGTAAACTTTCTTGTTGGGTAGGTGCGTGAATTGAGAGGGCTTAGTGGTTGCAAGTTGACTCTTGAGGTTGGGTGGTTGCAATTAGGTTGTTGGTATGATCGATTAAATTGTTATACTTGGGCATGTTTAAAGAAGGGAAAAAATGTGAAATTTTATATGTTCATACTTGATTGCCGGTATCGATCATAATTAAGGGCTAAGGTGTGTGATTGAAAAGTAAAATACTCCTTGATAATGAACTTGGTACGTATTGAAGGGTAGTAGATTGTCTCATTGCTCGAGGACGAGCAAGAGTCTAAGTGTGGGGTGTTGATGTTTAACTTAAAATGTATATATTTCTATGTATATTGCCTTGTATTTTAATTTTGTTTCGTGAGTTTTAGATGCTACAAATGATGATTTATATTAATTTAAACGCCATTTAGTCTTTAATAGGTAATTAAATATTTTAAACAAATATATACGACATCTTTGGACAAATAATATATATTTGATTAAAGAATATTAATTTATCTCATCATATTCACTATTCATAGAATAATTGATCCACCTTTGTGTATATCCTTAAGTTCTACCAATAGTAAAAATTAGTTTATCCATTTATTTTCAATTATATGCATTTCATTAATTTAATGGATAATCTACAATTTTATGTGTGCATTTTTCATGATCATATTAGTTTGGCCACTTTGGTGACTAACAAACTACATAAACATAAATGCATACGTAAAATAAACATCAGGAAATCTCATGCATGTTAATATTTTAAACAATTTAGTTTGATCACTTTGGTGACTAACAAACTATATAAACATTAATCACATATATAAAATAAATAATAAATGACTTTATCAACTAATAGTCCGAAACAAATTACTTTATGGCTCAACAAATAAATATTAACATTTACGGCTAAGATATGACAAATATGAGCCAAAACTTATATCAATTAATTGTTGAAGGCAAGGATTAGATCAACTGCCTCAACATAAGGCATCTCGTTATTACTCTTATATTTTATATTTGGTGGGCCACAATCCAATGAATAAAATCAATTCAAGGTATACCATTCAAAACCATATATCAGTTGTTTTTTTATATATTCATCATAATTTTTTATTTAATTTTTAACACCATAAATATACTCAACTAAATAAAAGAATATATTTTTCAATTCATCAAGGCAAACAACAGAGATAAAACTAATTGATAGAATCACTTAATTCATAAATAATAAATGACAGCTTGACTTTCGGCGTCAAAACTGGTCATCCAAATTGAATAGTATATGCTTCTCATTAAAGAAGTGATTACAAGATCAAATATACTATTTCTAAACGTGAGATTAGAGAGGTAATAGTATTGGAGTTGATTGCCTTTTCCCATAAAATTACGATCCATCACTGATGCTTTGTCCATGAACATAAAACCCGTACTCATGATCAAATTAATCTTTATTTCATAAAAATACCGCATAAATAAAGCTTGTTAATGAATGTAACGACCCAACTAATCGTTTCGAGCATTTGCACTTTCTCGGTAGTTTGAGGGTTCGAGTATTTCCGCATGATGTATTATGATTTGCGTAAATCGTCGGTGTTGGTTTTCAAGTTATCTGGAATTGATTTGGAAGAATGAACTTCAAGATTTTAGCTTTGGGTTGGAAGAGTTGATCAAGTTTGACCTTTTAGTATTGGATGTTAGAATGGAATTTCGTGGGTTCTGTTAGTTCCGATGGGTGATTTTGAACTTAGGAGCGCGTCTGGATTATAATTTGGAGATCCGTAGTCGAATTTGTCTTGAAATGGTGGAAGTTAGATTTTTAGGAAGTTTGACCGGGAGTGGACTTTTGAATATCGGGGTCGGATTTCAATTTTGGGAGTTAGAATAGGCCCGTAATGTTGAATGTGACGTGTGTGCAAAATTTGAGGTCAATTGGACGTGTTTTGAAAGGTTTCGGCATCGGTTGTAGAAGTTGAAGTTCCAAAGTTCATTGATTTTGACTTGAGGTGCGATTCGTTGTTTCGAGGTTGTTATGCATGAGTTGAAGCCCCGAGTATGCTCGTCTCGTCATTTAAAATTTTTCTGCAAAATTTGGCGTCATTTGGAGTTGATTTGATATGGTTCGGACGTTTGGTTGCGATTCTAGAAGTTCTTGAAGTTTCCTTTGATCTTCATGTGTTTTGGCGTCCGATTCATGATTCTAGGGGTTATTTTGATGTTTTGATCGCTCGAGCGAGTTCGTGTTATGTTTTTAAACTTGTGTGGGTGTTTGGGTTGGAGCCTCGGGGGCTTGGGTGAGTTTCAGATTGGTTTCGGATTGTTTAAATTTGAGTGTTTGTTCTGGTGTCATCGCATTTGCGAACCTGAGCTGTTGGGCTAGAGTTCGCTTTTGCGAAGAATTTCTTGCATTTGGAATGACCCCCCTTTTTGCATTTGCAAAGCTTTTGGTCGCAAATGCGACCTTGGTAGAAATTCTCCAGTTCGCATTTGCGATAATTTATTCGTATTTGCGAACCCCCTTTCGCAGATGTGACATCTGCAACCTGCTAAATGCTGAGGATTCCGAGGCTTAGCTTCATTTTGATATATTTTGAACCCTAGATTCGATGGGAGGAAATTTGTGAAGGATTTTCATACCAAATCATTGGGTAAGTGCCTCTAATCAATTCTCAAATACATTTCATGATTTTGACAAGATTTAACATCAAATTCATGAGAAATCTAAGGGAAAATTTGGGAATTTTGTCAAAACTTTGAAAAATGGAAATTTGGGATTTGAGAGTCGAATAGGACTCGAACTTGGAAACAAAATACATATTTGGACTCATTAGGCTATGGGTAATCAAGACCTACCTTTGGACCCTGATTTTGACCGGGCGAGCTTAGGGGTTGAATTTTGTTGACTTTTTAGAAATTGAATAAAAATCATAGCTTTATTAATTAAAATTATTTTTTCTTGCATTGTGTGATGTATTTAAGTCATCTTTGGCTAGATTGAGCCGAGCAGGTAAATCTTGTAAAGAAAAAGCTAAATTGAGTATTGAATAAGCCGAATTGAGATAAGTGTCTGGCCTAACTTTGTTGAGGGAATTTTTCCTACTATTTGACATTATTTGCTACATACGGGGGTGATAAATATATGAGGTGATGAGCATATATGCATGTTCCAGGGTTAACCATGCTCGAGGATAAATTATGTATAAATTGTGTCTTGTAAATTCACTTGATCTCTTGCTTCATGCCTTACTAGACTCCTAGATACTAAGAACATAGTATAAAATGTTAGAGACTAAGTCATACCTTATTATAATTTGATCAAATGTGATAAAAATTCTGAGAATACATTGATGTGTTTAGTTCGGTCATCGCTATGTAATCATTAATACATTGTTACGGCCGATATTCTTGAGGTACTAGATTCTATAATTGGGTTGTAGATCATTCGTGAGATTTGTGAAAATACTTGAATAATAAGGTTCTTGCGGGTTTATTGAACCATTATTGTCTTGGAAGGTTTTGATTGAGATCCATTTTGATTATTCATTTAAACGCTCTCCGTGATGCTATTTATGTTCCTTGCCTTGTGGTCATTATTATACACATGTTTGGTAAGGAGGAGTGTAAAATACGACGAATGATGCTGTGCCATTGTATATACATTATCATGTGAGGAGAGTATGAAGTACGAAGGGTGATGCCGTGCCATATCATTGAGAGTAAAAGCATGAAGGGTGATGTCGTTCCATATTATTGAGAGTAAAAGCACGAAGGGTGATTGATCACGCTCAACTATGTCTTATAGAAAGACTAAACGGGCGCTGCAAATATAATCCGGGGTATTACGCCCAAAGTCGATCCCACAGGGAATTTATGTATCAATCAAGCCGTCAGAATACGAAACTTTTACTTAGTCAATTTTCTCAAGACTTTTCAATATCAATTGGTGACGTTTTACTATTTCTACTGACAAAATTAATAAACTAATGATTAACTAACAATATGATGTAAACAATTATAATAAAGGTCTAAGGTTATGGTTTCCCCTATCGGTGAACTTCCTTCTCAGATACTTCTTATAGTTTGATTAGTTGTCTCTATCAATCATGAACACTCTATCTACCATAAATATCTCTCCAGTAATTATGATAGTTTACTAGACGCACTCTCTCAAGTTACGCTAGCTAGATTGTATTACAATTCACTTTAGATTGCACCCGAAGTATCGTTATTTCTAATCTAACTTCTAAACCCTCGGTTATGACTTTCGTCTGTACTCTGGGAGTGGTGTTGTTCAAACAACTACCTAAATATGCACTCTCTCTCAAGTAGATACATAATAAATAGGAACAGCTAATTGGGCCCTTCAATCAACTACAACAAGAACGTAGTTGAAAAAATAGAGTTTAATCAACCAATCAAAGATATATTAATATCACAATAAGTTCATCCCCCAACGGGTTCCACCAAAACCCTAGATTAAAGAAATTAGGTACTCATGCTCATAATAATCAACTCTAAAATAACTTGCATAATTAAACTACAAAGTAATGAATAAAAGCTGTAAAAAATCAATGTTTTGCTTCTCTGAGTAGTATTCCACATGCGTCTCTTGTCTATAATGGCATCTCCCTTTCAAGTTGTGTTTTTGGGTCTATTTATATATTTTAGACAAACCCTAAACGTGTATGAGACTTCTATTCAAACCGGGAAACACTTAAAATCTTCAAAACTCGGATTTGCCCGGACCAGGCGTTACAGGCCAAACGCCTGGCTAACGCCTGGCGTTAGGTCCCAAACGCCTGGCCAGGCCTGGCGTTAGGGATCAAACACCCGGCTACAGCCCGGTTCACTCCTTTTCGACTCTTGAGCGTATTTTCGCCGTTTATGCATCCATTTAACTCGGCTTCCATCTCCAATTCACCCACACATGAAATAGCCTCCATTAGGCACATACGAAGTGTATTTTTATCATTAACGCACATAAAATGTAAGGCACATAATGTGTTAAACCATGAATTCTAGCCACACATCAACACCCCACACTTAAACATTTGCTCGNTTATAACATAGAGGTCAACAAAATTACATTTTCTTCATGAATCATGTGCCCTCTCCAAATCAAAGAGTTAGTTCCACACACAATAAAATTTAAGAACACTTAGGAACTCAAGATAGAAAGAATTCACTCACTCTCAGAAATAATATTCATATGCCACAAAAGATGCACCATAGGCTTGCTCGTAGTGTACTACTCTACTAATCGAGCTTATTCATTCTAGGATCAAGTAGGACTTTATTTGGTTGTAATGTAGGCTTCGGGACAGGTAGGATATATTTAGATATAAGAGTGACTACACCTCCCTAAGCACTTTAATACATATACTTTAGCTTTCAACCTCAAACTTATATTATGCCAAACTCCACCTTCACATCAATGTCATTAACCCATACTTCTTTAAGCACCATTACATCACGAGTCACCATATATATATATATATTCACAACAATACAACTATTTATTTTCTTTTATTTTTTTTCTTCTTTTTCTCTTTTTTTTTCTTTTTCTCAAGTGACTCTTACTTTTTCAAAACAATGCACCTTTCTCCTTATTTCAATTATTCCCCTCAAAAACCAACCTACCCCCCCAAACTTCAATTTTTCCATATTTCATCACATTTCCGGTGCTTACGAGAGGTGACAAGGTTCAAATATATGATCGATTCAAACAAAGGGGTATGGTTTGTAATGTGGTTGCCAAAGAAACAGGATTATAGGCTCAACGGGGTTAACTACGATACATAACAATTAGGCGGGTAAAATATACATAGTTAGCTCACAAAGAAACGCATATATCACTTCCAAGACTGAGCAAAACTACTATTTCGCTTTGCACACACACGGGGCAAGTTCTAGACATCAAATGCAATGCATAGAATACATACAAACCTCACACACACATGGCACATAACTCACTCAGGATTGGATCGATCACGCCACTCCAGTCAAAGCAGTTAAGCAAATTTAAGAATCCACGATTTAAAGTATTTATCCTAGAGTCAAAAAATTGAGCCTAAGCGTCACAACCAACGTACTGACTATTCTCAAGGCATCACAAAGTTCCAAGATATTGTTGAGATTAATTTCTCAACCATGTGGTTACTACTCCTAAAAATTAAAAACTACCTACACTCGGTTCAATTAAAAACCCTTGGAAAAGAACCGTGGTCCAAAGAAAAACCAAGGGGGAATTACTACACTACCTAAAACAAAAAATCTTTTTTCTTTTCTTTAGACTTACTTCCATCAAGAGAACTGTCTAGGAGATCCATCGTCGGGAAGAGTCCACATATTTCTAAATTTTTTTTTTCCTGTTTTGTTCTACCAAAAATAAAAAGACTACAGAAAAAGCTACAAAACTTAAAAGAAAACTAACTTACTAAATGAACAACTAAAACTACTAACACACTAAACACAACAACTCACAACAAATATGTACGACACCCTACACATAAATCATGCAATGTCCTCAGTGCATCACATATAAAAAAAACAAAATAAAAGTAAGGTGCAAGAAACTCCCTGCTCTAGTCGCGTCGACATCCTTTCCATTAGTTTTTGCTTTCCATGCTCCTTCGAACAAATGCGTGAATCACTTTATGCCTCCACTTTGAACTTATGAATTGGATCCCAAGTTTTGAATCTGCTCTATGATCATGCTCCTGGGGTGGTGAAACAAATATGCTTGGCCCAATAAAACAATGTAGTAATCTGCGCTTCTTGGCCTTTCGATGAGATGTGTATTCCCGACTTTCTGGCAAGAAAAATTCCAGAATGTAGGAATCTTGTTCTTCATTCCTTGGCTCCTCAAGTAGTTCGGGTGAATTTATTTTCATATCATCATCCAAACACAATGTGAAAAAATGGTTGGAGTGCGTACCAACATCCTCAACACTAATGACACTAGATTCAACAAAATATGTATCATCAATGTCCTTGGTTAACTCTAGTATCTTTCTACCACATCGACATCCTCTGATTTAAGTTCCCACCTAGGTGGTTCTTCAACAGATGACCTGGCCGCTCTTTTCTCTAAGTGTAATGGCTCAAACTCGAGAGCCCTTGGCCACACCCATTTTCCTTCAAGTGCTAACACCAGTCTGCCAGTTCTTCACCGTTCATATCATCTAGATTCTTCAAACATTCAGTCAAAGGGTCCCCCACAGTCAGGGACGTATCATATTTTTCCGGGATAACGTTCACGGCATCAATAAGAGAGAAGTTGGCAAACTCACTTGGTCGCCTCATAGACTTCTGCACGTTGAAAGTGATTTCTTCATTATTGAGCCTCATCTTAAGTTCACCTGTCTCACAATCGATAAGGGCTCTGCCTGTGGCCAAGAATGGCCTTCCCAAGATTATGGGAATTTCCTCATCCACTTTACAATCTAGTATGACAAAATCAGCAGGGAACACAAACTTCCCCACTTGCACCAATACATCATCCAGAATGCCTGACGGTCTCTTTACCGTCTTGTCAGCTAGCTGCAATAACATTAAAGTTGGTCTGGCTCTACCAATCCCCAGTCTTTTATATATGGCCAGCGATATCATATTAATGCTGGCCCCCAAGTCACATAGAGCTTTGAAGAAAGCTAAGTTGCCAATGGTACAAGGAATTGTAAAACTCCTTGGGTCAGATAACTTTTCAGCAATAGGACGCATCACCACCGCACTACAAGTCTGAGTAAGGGTGACAGTAGCCAGATCTTGGAAGTCAAATTTTTGGACATCAAGTCCTTTATCATTTTAGCATAGCCGGGAATTTCCTTCAACGCATCAATCAATGGGATATTTACCTGTATTTGCTTTAGCATGTCCAAGAACTTTTTGTACTGTTCATCCTTTTGGTATTTGGCCAGCCTCTGAGGGAATGGAGCTGGTGGTCTCTTTTTCCCAGTGATTTGGGACTTTTCATTCTCAGCCACCACCTTAACTACCAGCTCCTGGGCTATCTCCACTTCTTTTTCAGTCTCACTCTGTGCACTGGGTTCTCCTTCAGTAGGTTGCACTGTTACCTTGGTCAAGTTTGTTGAATCATCAAGTTCAATCGACATGGGTACCAGTGTCTCGGCCTGCCTGCTTTCACGAGCTCTCTCCAGTTCCAAGTCTAAATCCCTACCATTGCGGAGAGTCACTACCATCAGCTGCCTTAGGCCCTGGTCCGTAGGATTTACCTGAGTATCTGCAGGTAAAGTCCCACGAGGACGATTGTTCACTGCCATAGATATCTGACCCAAATGTACTTCAATATTTTTAATAGCTGCACCATGTACACCTACTCTCTCACTGATTTGGAATTTTGCCCAATAACCTGTTGCATCATAGCTTCTAACCTGGAGAACCCATCTTCTTTCCTTCCCCCCCTATTGATGCTGAGGAGGGTAGTATGCTTGTTATTGATTATGATGGTTATAACCTTGTGGCCTCTGATATGGTGATGCATTACCTTGTGGTCTCATGACACCCATATTTCCACTGTTCTGTTGTTGGTGAGGTGGTCTATACGGTTGAACTTGCTGACCCCAGTTCTGCCCCTTTGTCTCTGGCGTTCATAATTTGACACATAATTCATGTTTTCTGGATAAGGAGGGTGATCATTTTCTGCATTCCACTGGTTACCAAATGGTTGACTAATGCAAGATGTGCATAAGCTTCCATTGGTTGTATCCACGATGTGTACCTGCTGATTTTGCCCTGATTCCTCCACCTTCTTAGTTAATATGCTCATCTGTGTTATCAAGGTGGCCACGTTCTCTACAACAGTATTGGATGGATCGAATGAAACTGAGTGAGCTACAGGAATAATGGGTGCATTCCCTGTTGTCCATCCTGAATTCTGTGCCATTTTATCAAGCAAGATTTGAATTTCTCTCCACGTTTTGCTCAAGAATGCTCCACCAGCTGAAGCATCAACATTTGCCTTAACAGTATCAGCCAGACCTATATAAAAACGCTGCTCCAACATCTGCTCTGGAATACCATGATGTGGACATATAACCAGCATTCCCTTAAACCGTTCCCATGTCTCCTGTAATGTTTCAACTGGTTTATGTCTGAAGCTCAAGATTTCATCAATTTGTTGTGCAGTCTTGTTGGGTGGATGAAAATTGTTCACAAACTACTTAACTAACTCCTCCCATGTGGTAATGGAATTGATGGGGAGTGAGTTAAGCCAAGTCTGGGCAGCTCCAGTCACTGAGAATGAAAACAACAACAGTTTTGTTGCCTCCTGATTGACGTTTGGCTGCCTCTGTGTTTTGCAAATTGACAGGAAGTTCTTCAAATGCTGCTGGGGGTCTTCGATGTATGACCCTGAAAATAGTCCCTTGTTTTGCAACAAATGCAGCATATTATTTGTAATCTGGAAAGATTCAGCCTATATTTGAGGGACTAGTATTGCAGTGGCCAAATTCTCCGCTGTGGGTTGTGCCCAGTCATATAAAGGAGCTTCTGCCCCTATTTGAGAGACTGGGTCTACCACATCATCCCCATTGATATTCCTGTTGTTTGGATCTTCCATGTCGGGTTCAAGTTGTTCAATTGATGGTTGTTGTTTGCTTTTCCGGTTGGCCCAGTTTAGGGCCTTAAAAACTTTCTCGGGTTCTGATAAGGCTTCAACTACTTCACCAGTTCTCGATGAGTTTCTATGCATGCACCTATACAACCAAGTTAGCAGACGTTAAACTTTCAATGTATAAATGAAAATTGAAGAAAATTGACTATATTTCAGAATTTTGTATTTCTTCCAACTCCAATTGATCACACCGTTAATTCCCCGGAAACGGCGCCAAAATTTGATCATGCTCAACTATGTCTTATAGAAAGACTAAACGGGCGCTACAAATATAATCCGGGGTATTACGCACAGAGTCGATCCCACAGGGAATTTACGTATCAATCAAGCCGTCAGAATAAAAAACTTTTACTTAGTCAATTTTCTCAAGACTTTTGAATATAAATTGGTGATGTTTTACTATTTCTACTGACAAAATTAATAAATTAATGATTAACTAACAATATGATGTAAACAATTATAATAAAGGTCTAAGGTTATGGTTTCCCACGTCGGTGAACTTCCTTCTCGGATACTTCTTATAGTTTGATTAGTTGTCTCTATCAATAATGAACACTCTATCTACCATAAATCTCTCTCAATTAATTATGATAATTTACTAGACGCACTCTCTCAAGTTACGCTAGCTAGATTGCATTACAGTTCACTTTAGATTGCACCTAAAGTATCGTTATTTCTAATCCAACTTCTAAACCCTCGGTTATGACTTTCGTCTATACTCTGGGAGTGGTGTTGTTCTGAAAACTACCTAAATATGCACTCTCTCTTGATTAGATACATAATAAATAGGAACAACTAATTGAGGGCCTTTCAATCAACTACAACAAGAACGTAGTTGAACAAATAGAGTTTAATCAACCAATCAAAGCTATATTAATATCATAATAAGTTCATCCCTCAACGGGTTCCACCAAAACCCTAGATTAAAGAAATTAGGTACTCATGCTCATAATAATCAACTCTAAAATAACTTGCATAATTAAACTACAAAGTAATGAATAAAAGCTGTAAAAAATCAATATTTTGCTTCTCTGAGTAGTATTCCACAGGCGTATCTTGTCTCTAATGGCATCTCCCTTTCAACTTGTATTTTTGGGTCTATTTATATGTTTTGTACAAACCCTAAACGTGTAGGAGACTTCTGTTCAAATCGGGAAACACTTAAAATCTTCAAAACTCGGATTTGACCGGACCAGGGACCAGGCGTTACAGGCCAAACGCCTGGCCAGGCTTGGCGTTAGGGCTCAAACGCCTAACTAACGCCTGGCTAGGCCAGGCTTTATAGACCAAATGCCTGGCTATAGCCCGGTTCACTCCTTTTCGACTCCTGAACGTATTTTTGCCGTTTATGCATCCATTTAACTCGGCTTCCATATCCAATTCACCTTGCACATGAAACAGATTCCATTAGGCACATACGAAGTGTATTTTTATCATTAACGCACATAAAATATAAGGCACATAATGTGGTACAATGAATTCTATCCACACATCAGTGATGCCGTGCCATATCATTTGTGAGTAAAAGCACGAAGGGTGATGTCGTGCCATTGCATTCATATTATTATGCTTTCATGTTATTGTGAGTTTATGGCACGAAGAGTGTTTCCGTGCAAGTGAGGATGAGAGACATGTATTATGTTGTGATATCCTTTCTTACAGATATCTTTATGTCTCTACCTTGATTTGTTATTGTCATATTCATGGTTCTTATGTGATTTGTCCTTACTATTCTGTCTTTATCCTCTGTCACAATTGTTGTCGTGTTACCTATGCCTTCTATTTGCTTAACTTACCAATATCATGCCTACTTCCTGTTGTTATGATTGCATCCATGTCATCTGTTTTGTTGCACTTAAGTATAGTCCTTCTTCCATGTTAATCGTTCATGTCTCTACTTGTTAACTTATAACGATCGTGTGTTCTCTTCCTTATTTGTCATATCTATCTTAATGCCTTCACCGTGCTAGTTAGTCGAAGTTACATTCCTTTACCTAATCGTTGTCATTACCTCTACGCCTTCTGCCTAGCCTGTTACTGATATTCTTATGTACATTTTCGTTCTTCATTGCTACTTGCGTATTTCTTACTTTGTCATTTCTGTTATCGGCATTTCTGCCATTCGGTTGGTACTGTTTTACGCATAATTGGTGAGGATGAGATAAATGCACGAAGGGTGTTTTCGTGCCGTTGGATTTGATGTATTACTTATATTTCTCACACTATGAAAGTTTTGAGGTGATTATTGTGATTCATTAGTTTTCGCTCTAAGGAAAGGATTGGGGTAAGATGTCGGAACCTGTTGAATTGCGATTTCTTCTAGTACTCTGTTATTGTTTTGTACATTCGTTTCATGAATTCTGTTATGTTATACTATAGTATAGTCCTATTGCTAGATTTTGGTACATATTTTTACTAGTAAGCTTCTTTTTACTAAAAAGCCTCGTCACTACTTCGACGAGGTTAGACAAAATAATTACTAAGTACATGTGGTCGGTTGTACTCATACTGCATTATTGCACTTGTGTGCAAACTTTTGGAGCAGAGCTGCTGGTGATGTTGGGAGCTGATCCTGAAGATGCTCGTGCATTTCGGATATAACTACTACTTGTCCTTGGTGTCTTTAGATTTTATTAATCTGTTTATGCAGTTTTCAACAGTTCGTTTAATTATTTGTATCAGCTTGTAAATTCTAAGTCTTAGAAGTTCATGATTTGCACTACCAATTCTTGGGTAATTTGTAAAAGTTCAGATATTTCATCTTCCTATAATTTCTTTTGGCTGGTATTGTCTGTTAGTTGGCTTACCTAGCGGGTCGAGTTAGATGCCATCACGGCTAGCGATTTTTGGGTCGTGATAACGAAGATTATTAGTTCAAATATCCATGCTCATGATACCACATGTGAACTTAAATACTTTAATATATATCAAGATCTTGAACATGATAATCTTACACAAAATCGTTACAGAAAACATACATGATTGAAAGTCATTATCATGAAGTGGAAGCGTTGATTGGATGGGTTTCTCGCCCCTTGCCCTAGCTTTCGTTACCGCCACCTTTAGTGATGGTAGAGAGAAATAAAAAGATACGGTAACCTAATGGGTGGGGAGATGATCAATTTATAGAGATTCTCACTTAATCTGGTACATCCATCAAGTAACCAATCGGACGGACGAGATTTGTCTTTCATTAAATATTAATTATGGGCCTTAAGTTTGTTTAGCCACAAAATAATTAGAAAGAATCTAATATTTTTGTCATAAGCTTAAAAGCTCTTCCTAAATCATGTAAAGTTCTGACAACATGGGTAAAACCATTCTATCCGCGGAAAAGGTCCTAATATGTCCTTCAATTATGCAAAATTAAGCGAATTTATCTGTCGTTAATACTTGAAATTTTTTTCTTCCTATACAATCTTTGAAATTTATTTACTAAAATTGTCCTAATTTTATATATTACCCGTCCTAAATAAGGATTGCTTACAAATTATATAAACTAAAAATAAATTTTATACAACTAATTAATTATATAATATACAACTTATTTATAACCTATCAACAACTTTCATTCATACTAAAAATAAATTTCATACAACTAAGTATACAATATACATTTATTTACAACTAATCTACAACTTTCATACATTATTTCTACCCAGTTTAATACATTTACAATATCATACATCTTAAATAATATTTTTATATAAATTTCATACAATATATCTTTTGTATATTTTGTATCTGATTTGTATATATTTTATATGTGGTGTGTGTTTCTTCCTCTCTAAAATTCCAATCAAAGCTGCCTTTCTTAATAAAATTTTGATATATATCAATAATTTTATGTAAAAAGATAGTGTTGATAAATTAGTTACAAATTTTGTACAATGATTCATACATTATACAACTATTTTTTAACTTTCATACAACATTCAAATAATTTTTTTTTTATTACAACAGAACACAATTTACATACAATTATACTACAACTTTACTATAATTTCGTAAGTATATTATATGTCATGTCTTCTTCTTCTTCTTCTTCTTCTTCTTCTTCTTCTTCTTCTTCTTCTTCTT
>ML302944.1:0-15995 GCA_005239505.1 Nicotiana paniculata
ATATATATATAATGGTTGGTTGGTATATATTTATTTCTCATTCTTCATATATTGTTGGTGGTTTCAAACATTAACAAGTGCCATTTTACTCTTTCTTTACTTGGAAAAGTGGGTTAGGGTTTGATAGAAGTAAATATCAAAAACTCAAGGCGTTAAACCTTGTTTAATAGAATCGCTTAGGGATAAGTTGATTTTATTTGGCACAAATTGATTGTTCTTAGTCGTAACTCTTTTATATTTGGAAAAATCATAAAGAGGAAATACTACCCAACAATTGAAAAATATTGGCTAGTCATTTAGAGATCATTTGCATATCAAGGACCTTCCATTAGAAATATATCATATTAACACCGATAGCATTACATTTCATTGAAGGGGACACAACCTTGGTTTAGTTAATCAAATTATTTACAACTTTATAGAATCATACTTGTTTTTACTTCACTCAATTACAATACTCTTTTTTTAAGCTAACGGAATAAAAGTACGATTTAAGTTAAGCTTCACATTATTCACGTAATCTTTTCACGCATATTCCCTGTGGGATTCGACCCCAACCTAGTTGGGTTATTATATTTGACATCGACCGTTTGCACTATTTATTTAAGTGTAATTTGAGTGTATCACTGCAAAGGGACGCATGTGCGTTTTCAAATCCAGCACCCACGAACATAGCAACAACAGCAACCAATATTTGCACACAATGTGCAGAAGTGTAGTATCAGTACAACCAACCCCATGTACTGAGTAAGTAACAAACCTAACCTAAGGTTGAAAGTAGTGACGAGCTGGAACATAGGTCGGGTCCAACACCAATAACCAACAGTAGTTTGTAACAATGTAAAGCAATTAAATAACGAAGTAGCTCAGAGATAAAATGCTCAGCCTTTTCATAGGTTCCCAACATGAGGAAAAATGCATCTCTATGCCTGTATGTCAAGTGTGGATATCAAATGTGATGAAACTCAGTGATAAGACCATATGCATGCTCTCAGAGTATCATCTCACTCAGTCCTCGCAGTCACTCAGTCCTCGCAGTTACTCAGTCCTCCCAATCGCTCGTCACTCGGAACTCGCACTCAGTAGGTACCTGCGCTCACTAGGGGTGTGTACAGACTCCGGAGGGGCTCCTTCAGCCCAAGCACTATAACAAGCCAATCGTGGCATAAATCAGTAAAACATGTTGCGGCGTGCAGCCCGATCCCAGAAACATCCTCACCATCAGGCCCTCGGCCTCACTCAGTCATCAATCTCTCCAGACTCTCGGGCTCCCTCAATGTCATGAAACTAGCCCGACAAGAATGATATGATGTATCAATAAATAACAACTGAGACTGAGATATGATATGAATGCATGGATATGACTGAGTACGAACATATAGGTAAAATCTGTGAGATGAAAGTAAGAAATGACCACTATGGGTCCCAAAAGTATCGGCATAAAGCCTAACATGATATCTAGCATGATTGACAGCTCAATTACTTTAACACGATGACAACACAAATAACAACAAGATATGGCCACTATATAGTGCCATGGAAACAACAGAGTCACAATTCACAGGGTGTACGCCCATGCGCCAATTACCTAGCATGTGCATCACCTCAATACAAATCACATAACACGTATTGCGGGGTTTCATACCGTCAACACTAAGTTTAGAAGAGTTACTTACCTCGAACGAGCCAATACCAATGTCGAGCAAGCCAAGCGATGCTCCAAAGATGCCATCCCGCGCATTCGGACCTCTGAACGGCTCGAAACTGACCAACAAGCATTCAAATAGATCAAATAATGCTAAAGGAACCAATCCCGATTATAAAAGATCAAATCTTGAATCAAAGCCCAAAATCACCCAAAAGTCCAACCCAGACCCACATCTCGAAACCCGACAAAAATCACAAAATCCGACAACCCATTCTATTACGAGTCCAACCACACTAGTTTAACTTAAATTCGACTCCGAATCGGTGGTCAAAACTCAAAATTTTGTATTATGAAACTTTAGGCCAAAATCCCCAATTTTTCTCTTTAAAATTCACCAACCAAAGCTAAAATCGAAGATAGATTCATGGAATAAGATCAAAACCAAGTGTAGAACACTTACCCTAATCTTTGTGATGAAAATTGCTCCAAAATCGCCTCAATCCGGTCTTGGAAATGTAAAAATGAAGACAAAATCGCGAACCCCTGTATTTAACACTCTACCCAGCATCTCTGCACCTACGACACATTAGCCGCTTCTGCAGCGTCGCTTTTGCGACCAAGAACATGCTTCTGCGGCGAAGCACTGGAGGCCTGCCTTCGCACCTGCAGTAGAATAATCGCATATGCGCACTCGCAGGTGCATGCCCAAATATCGCTTCTGCGCTGCCAACCGCATCTGCACCTTCGCATATGCGAAGCTAATCTCCGCTTCTGCGGACCCCTGCTCCCAGCAACATTTCCGCTCCTGCAACCCCTTCATCGGTTCTGCGACCATGGCACCTACGCAAACCAGCCGCAGGTGCGGTCATACCAGAACCAACAACCACCAGCCTTAGCCAAAATCTCCAAAATGTTTCGAACCTCGCCTGAAACTCACCCGAGCCCCTCGGGACCCCGTCGGAACATGCCAACAAGACACATATCATAACACGAACCTACTCGAGGCCTCAAAACACACATAAAAACATCAAAACGACGAATCATACCTCAAATTGAAATCTATGAACTTTGACCTTCCAATTTCCAAAACTCGCGCCGAAACATATGAAATCATCCCGGAATGAACCCAAATTTTGCACACAAGTCCCAAATGACATGACAAATCTATTCAAATTGCTGGAACCACAATCTGAATCTGATATCCTCAAAGTCAACTTCCGGTAGAACTTTTGAATTTTCCAAACCTTCAAATTTCCAATTTTTGCCAACTTGTGCCGAAACCTTCTAGAAGCACCCAAATGCAAATGCAGGCATATGCTCGAGTCCAAAATCACCATCTGGACCTAACGGAACCATTAAAACTTTGTTGTGTGGTCAAATTCTCAAAAAGTCAAACTTGGTCAACTCTTTCAACTCAATGCCTCAACCATGAAATTCATTCTTCCAAACCGATTCTAAATAACCTGAAAACCAAAACCGACAATTTACATAAGTCATAATATATCACACGAAGCTACTCATGCCCGCAAACTACCGAGCGAAGTGCAAACTCTCAAAACAACCGGTTGGGTCGTTAGATTATCCCCCACTTAAACATATGTTCGTCCTAGAACGTGCCAAGAGTTGTTCCCAAAACCACCAAACCACCGCATAACCTTACCATGCACATACCTGGGGGTGAACCCACATCACCCTATCCCACATAGGTCTGATCACGCAACATAACTGAAATTTCTCAATTCAACCTAGCCCATAAGCCTTAGAATCTAATTTTCCAACCTCCAGAATTTCTTATAAGATCTGAATCTCGCAACCTACATGATGTATAAGTCTGAACAAACTGTATCAAGCCATAACCATAATCCAAGACAAAATCGCATGTTATACCTCATAACTCGAATACTCATAGCAATATCTCCGATCACAATAACTGCTAAGAACAACACGATGCCGGTAATAAACCTCATATCTAACAAAATCTCACTCTAAATACTTCGTACACCGCAGACAATGAAAGAGCACGCGGTCCATTCATCAATTCAACAAGCCGTGGAGCTCCCTCTCCTTCAACAAGAACTATAGCCAATTCCTAAGCCAACTTCCGATATTATCTTTCCGAATATACCGCAAACAAATCCGATAGCACCCATCCTAGATCTGACAACTTCATCTTTTCGAATACCAACTAACCTACTGACACGCAAAACCATTACTACTCGGAGCCACAAATCGTGCAATCCATGCACTAATAAGCAACCATCCAAATGAACTCGATCACGAAAATGACTCAATCAAGAGAATCGTCCTGCAACTCAACGGGTACCACCCCCACAAGAAGCTAAGAACCCATCACACACTCAACATAACTTTGTTGCAATGCGCGACTCCATCCAGACGCTGGTCTATATCATATACCTCGAGCCACTCTGCTCAAACTCAATAACCATGTGAAATTCGTCATCCAGTACCCAAAGTGCATTACCATAATCCCGGGGAATCAGACGATACAATGCCACACAAAACCCGAAAGAACATAAACAATGTGCCCTCAATCATGCAATACCCAATTACTCATCTTACTCAAATTCCTCTATAAGACCACAATAGAACCGCACCATGGGTGCCTAAACCAACGAATCACAACTCCTCGTAGTATATAAGAGTAACTCACAGAATATTGCAGAACACGAATGAGCTCAGCAACCACCGAATGGCACATCCCTCAACAATAGCATTATGGAGCCAACTAATCCGACTCGGTGTAGAATACACATTCTAATTGGGCCTACCAATGGACCCTCAAATCAACTAGGGGCACCCACAGATAGATAAATAAACCTATGAAAGCCCAAAATGACTAAATCATAACACATACTATCATCTGGGTAGCTTCGGCCATGACTTCACAGTCCACAACCATGAAACAAGTTGCTCCCGAGAAATCCCAGTCTCCAAATCCATAGAACACATGAATCACCATATTTGATCCTAACTTCACCGCCATAACATCTAACACATCTATCATACACGATCATCGCACGAGGAATGCTTCTAAAATTCTTCCATGCCACATAGCAAAATTCGAATCTCAACAATTTCTCTACCATGAGAGTGCCGAAGTACCGGTGAAGTATCCATAAATCAAACACATTGCCTCCTTTTGAAATGTATACTCTTATCAAGCAATACCAAATAGTTATCACTTACCTAGTCATCTGAAATCGTCCATGATGCCCACGAATTTCATGACCTTCCCTTCAAAACTGAACTGATCTCGCTCACGTAAATCTCAATCCCGCACAACACACCGCATATACCATGCCATCATGTGAAAAGTACAAGAACTTCATAGTCCACTCCGAGTCAAAACAACTACATACTCAATTAGCCAGGGACCTTCCATTTGATTTCATCCAGGAGAAATTCACTATACGTCACATGCTCCTCAAGCCAGTAGGAAATATACCCCTCGAACCTTGGTAAAAACCATTGAGAACTTTTCGAAGCCCATTTGCACATAACCAAGCTATCAGGACCGAATCTCTCTAGCTTAAATCAGCTGCATATGTCGCCAAAACCCAAGAGCATTGCCACGAAACACCCGTAGAGACTAGCCATGTCATAAGTACCCAAAGAACCGATCATACCCATTACAGTGTTGATCTAACCTACGACCATGTTGTCCTATTTCCCCAAGTCCTTTCCAAATCGCCTTCAAATTGATACTTCTTCTTGTTAGAACATCACGATCCCTAACCAAAACTTACCACACAAGAAATCCTAGTATAAAACCACAGCGCCCTAAGGCCCATAAGCCGCTGACTTCCCCCTTAAGCACCTGGAAGCACCATAACCGAGACACCCACTCTAAAAAGACCTTATGTGAACCTAAAATTGTTTCTTTTACCTCCTTGATACTGGAATTCCTGATCCCTAATAATATAAAAATACCACAAGTCTCGACACCGTTGAATATAACTCTCAGTTTCTAACCATATACAAATCTTGAAAATTCCAAATCGCTACATTTAAATCTTGAATCTATTAGAACCATTCTTGAGAGTTATCCACTCTCCTCAATTCTCGATTAAACCGACCAAAAGGAACGAAAGACATGTTCCCCATTAGCATACCAACACCCAAGGGAGTAACCCACACTCCTAAGCAACCGAGAAATTTCCTACTCCATGCACACTACATCCTTCACAACTAACCACTCAATTATTCCATGATTCCCAGATACCCATAGAGTGTAATACAACCCGTATCCATAAATTCCCTTACTCGAGTCATCCTCAATCTCAACCCCCTCAGTCATAACTGATTCACCAGTATACTTCAAACCAAAACCAATACAACACATAATCGTGCAATCAACTCATCGATAGTAGACTCCCCCACTTGGCTCAAAGTCATGGATCAAAAAACACAATAACTCACAATTCCCATACTCTATTACTGACATAATACCATAGTGAGATTCAACTAAATCCTTCCTGAGCTCCCATAACGCAAACCATCTAATACATCAAATTATTTGCAAATCTCGCATTTACCCTTATAGCAGTCAAGCCAACCCTCATAAGCGACCCGAACTCAAATTGCAACACATATGATTCACTGGTAAAGGATAACTTGCTACAAAACAACATAGGGGATCACGCAACCTCAGGACACCCCGCAGGAGATAACCCCACTTGCTTAGCCTCAAACTGGTATCTTTCTATACTCCTCCATAGTCATAACTATTATGCAATCACTTAATCTCCCTGAGTCTGAACTCATAACACAACATGGAGATCTTCTTCACTCCACAACTAAACTACCTGAGAGGTCCTTCAACACTCCCATAACTCGAGGCCATACGCCAAATCCAGATAGATGTCAAAAACCCAATAGTCCTTGCTACATCTCAAGTAAACTCTTCTTGTCACATTTGAACAACCTGAACACATTTCGCAATCAAATCATACTCACCACATAGTCATCCAATCACAAATCCCATCAATAAGGACACCAATGGACATATACGTCCCAAAAGCACGTGCTCACACAATCAAAATCTCCGTACTCAAGCCACAGACAAAACATGGCCTCAATTCCTCCATACTGGCCCATTGTCAACATGCCAAAATCACATCACGCACATCAACCATGGGATCACAAGCCAACGATGCACAACCGATACTGAGCACTCATGTGCGCACACGAATACCTGGAAGGAATTCAAAGAGTTACTCTTCAAGATGAATCAATGCCGCACGATAGGAAAGAAAGATGGAAAGTATATCCTAAATGTTCTGTAGCATCTCGAAGATAGGTATGGACATCATCATACCGATCCGAAAGACTCTACTAGACGCTTGCTCATGACTTGTAGAACCTATGAACCTAGAGCTCTGATACCAACTTGTCACAACCCCAAATCCACTAGTCGTGATGGCACCTAACCCAACCTGCTAGGTACGCCAACCAATAATTATCCAATTTCAATTATGTTAACAAGACAATTAAATTAAAGGAATTATCTAAATCTTGTACATTCCCCAAGAATAAATAGAGTTTATAAAGAGGAAATGAAATAAATACATAGTTTATTTGAAAAGTACATAAACAGAGCTTTATAATCTAAGGCTACCACGAACAAAAGAGGCAGCTGCAACAGGGATGCAGGTACATCTTCAAATCTAGCACCCTCGAACACAGCAACAACAACCAAAATTTGCACGCAATGTGCAGAAGTGTAGTATCAATACAACTGACCCCATGTAATGAGTAAGTAACAAACATAACCTTAGGTTGAAAATAGTGACGAGCTAGAACATAGATCGGGTCCAACACCAATAACCAATAGTAGTTTGTAACAATGTAAAGCAATTAAATAACGAAGTAGCTCAGAGATAAAATGCTCAGCCTTTTCATAGTTTCCCAAAGTAGTTCCGCTTTTCAAATATAACAGTGAAAAACTCAAGTCTTTTATCAAAAATTTGCCAAAATATGAGTAAGTTGAAAACTGTAATCTTCCTTGATAACTGTAAAATAAATTCCCAAAAACTTTTCATCAGATAAATGTTTCATTTTCAGATAACATGAGGAAAATACATCTCCATGCCTATATGCAATATGTATGAGAAGTCATGAATGATGTGATACCGTACAAAATGAGGAAAAATGCATCTCTATTCTTGTATGCCAAGTGTGCATATCAAATATGATGCAACTCAGTGATAAAACCATATGCATGCTCTCAGAGTATCAATTCACTCAGTCCTCCCAGTCACTTAGTCCTCACAGTCACTCAGTCCTCCCAATCACTCGTCACTCGGCACTCGCACTCAGTAGGTACATGCACTCACTGGGGGTGTGTACAGACTCCGGAGGGTCTCCTTTAACCAAGAGCCATAATAGTACAATGGTGGCATAAATCAGTAAAACATGTTGCGGCATGCAGCCCGATCCCATAAACATCCTCACCATCAGGCCCTCGGCCTCACTCAGTCATCAATATCTCCAGTCTCTCGGGTCTCAATGTCATGAAACTAGCCCGACAAGAATGATATGATGTATCAATAAATAACAACTGAGAATGAGATATGATATGAATACATGGATATGAGTGAGTACGAACATATAAGTAAAATTAGTGAGATGACAGTAAGAAATGACCACTGTCGGTCCCAACAGTATCTCTATAAAGCCTAACATGATATCTAGCATGATTGATAACTCAATTACTTTATCACAGGGTGACAACAAAAATAACAACAAGATAGGGTCATTATACATTGTCATGGAAACAACAGAGTCACAATTAATAGGGTGTACGCCCACACGCCCGTCACCTAGCATGTGCGTCACCTCAATACAAATCACATAACACGTATTGCAGGGTTTCACACCTTCGGCACTAAGTTTAGAAGGGTTACTTACCTCGAACGAGCCAATATCAATATCGATCAAGCCAAGCGATGCTCCAAAGATGTCATCCCATTTGTTCCGACCTTTGAACGTTCGAAACGGACCAACAACAATCCAAATACATCAAACAATGCTAAAGGAACCAATCCCGATCATAAAAGATCAAATCTTAAATCAAAGCCCGAAATTGGCCCAATATCCCAACCCAGGACCGCACCTTATAACCCGACAAAACTCTCCCATTCAATTATGTTCAACCATACTAGTTTCACTTAAATCCAACTCTCAATCGGTGTTCAAAACTCAAAATTTGTATTATGTAACTTTAGGCCAAAACCCCCAATTTCCCTCTTTAAAATTCACCAACCAAAGCTAAAATCGAAGATAGATTCATGGAATAATATCAAAACCAAGTGTAGAACAATTAACCCAATCCTTGTGATGAAAATTTCTCCAAAATCGCCTCAATCCGCTCTTGGAAATGTAAAATGAAGACAAAACCGCGAACCCTTGTATTTAAAACTCTGCCCAGCACCTCTGCACCTGCGACACATTAACCGCTTCTGCGGCGTCGCTTTTGCGACCCAGAACACGCTTCTGCGGATAAGCACTGGAGGCCTGTCTTCGCACATGCGGTAGAATACCCGCATCTGCGCACTGGCAGGTACACGCCCAAATATCGCTTCTGCGTTTCCAACCGCATTCGCGCTCAACCCACCGCATCTGCGCCTTCGCAGATGTGAAGAAAATCTCCTCTACTGCGGACCCCTACTCCCAGCAACATTTCCGCTCCTGCGACCATCGCACCTGCGCAAACCAGTCGCAGGTGCAGTCACTCCAGAACCAACAACCACCAGCCTTAGCCAAAATCTCCAAAATGCTCTGAACCTCGCCCGAAACTCACCCGAGCCCCTCGGGACCCCGTTCGAATATGAAAAAAAGTCACATAACATAACACGAACCTACTAGAGGCCTCAAAACACACATAAGAACATCAAAACAATGAATCACACCTCAAATCGAAATCTATGAACTTTGAACTTCCAATTTCATAAACTCGCGACGAAACATATCAAATCATCCCGGAATGAACCCAAATTTTTCACACAAGTCCCAAATGACATGATGAAGCTATTCAAATTTTCGGAACCACAATCTGAATCTGATATCCTCAAAGTCAACTTCCGGTCAAACTTTTAAACTTTCCAAACCTTCAAATTTCCAATTTTTACCAACCTGTGCCGAAACCTTCTGGAAACATCCAAATGCAAATCCAAGCATACGCCCGAGTACAAAATCACCATTCGTGCCTAATGGAACCATTAAAACTCCGCTCAGGGGTCAAATTCTCAAAAAGTCAAACTTGGTCAACTTTTTCAACTCAAAGCCTCAACCATGAAATTCATTCTTCCAAACCGATTCTGAATAACCTGAAAACCAAAACCGTTCACATAAGTCATAATACATCACACAGAGCTGCTCGTGCCCATAAACTACCGAGCGAAGTGCAAATTCTCAAAATGACCGGTTGGGTCGTTACACCACGACTCCCTTAAGCACTGTGAGATGCCTGAAGCGATGACTAAAATGACATGGGAGGATGGCCCCTACCAAAAGTACCCCTTCCTCCAGATGAGGTACCACTACCACTACCGGAATGATGAGGCCTCTTATTAGACAATGGCATCTTCTACTAAGCACGAACCATCTCGATCCATCAAGCAATATTTACAGCATGCTGGAAAGAAGTATCACTTCCGATCTCCTTGTCCATCTATAGCCTGATAGTGAAAGTGAGCCCATCAATAAATCTCCTCACTCTCTCCCTCTCAGTAGGAAGCAAGGTAGTGGCATGGTGAGCTAGGTCCACAAATCGAGTCTCGTACTGGGTAACAGTCATACTACCCTGCTGAAGACGCTCAAACTGCCTGCGGTACTCCTCTCTCAAAGTGATAGGGATTAACTTCTCTAGAAATAGCTATGAGAACTAATCCCAAGTAAGCGCAGAAGACCCAGATGGTCTAGTCAACAAATTATATCTCCACCACCTCTTGGCGGAACCAATCATTTGAAATGCTGCAAAATCGACCCCATTAGTCTCAACTATACCCATGTTCTGCAGCACATCATGGCAGCGGTCTAGATAATCCTATCAGTCCTCATAAAGGGCACCACTGAAATGAACAGGTAAGATCTAGTTAAACTTATCCAATCTCAACAAAGCCTCAGAAGACATAGTGGGCCTATCATCGGCATGTGTCGCAACGACCAGCAGTACCACCCCAACTGGCGGGGCTGCTGGAGTCTGATACTGGGGAGCCACCTGCTCCGGCGTGAGAATATCAGGAGTCTGTGCTTCTCCCTCAGCCCGAGAGACGACTGGTGCCACCGAGAATGAACCGGTCTAGGCCACACTCTCTATAAGGCCCACCAAACGTACTAGAGCATCCTGAAGCACTGGAGTGTCTATAAACCCCTCCGGGACTTGAGCTGGTCCAACGGGTACAGTCTGAGCTGGGACCTCCTCCTCATAAACAATCTGAGGCTTGCAGGTGCTGCTTCTCGAGCTCTAGGATGAGCTTGGCCTCGACCTCGACCTCTGACCCTGGTAGTAGCTGCCACAGGGGGCTCCGACTTTTGTCTGGTTGTAGATGCGATGCGTGTTCTCGCCATCAGCGAGAGAACAAGAGTAGAATGGTTTAATAATCAATGATAGGATAAAAATCGCACGATAGAGAAAGAAAGAAGAGAAATTTTTCCAAAACTCCATAGCCTCTGGAAGATAAGTACATACGTCTCTACACCGATCCTCCAGACTCTACTGAGCTTGCTTATGACTCGTGAAACATAAGCAATCTAGTGCTCTGATACCAACTTATCACGACACAGAATTCCCACCCTCGGGACCATGATGGCGCCTAATATTTCACTTTCCACGTAAGTCAACGTTAGAACAGTTTTTTAGCCATTTTAACTGATCAAATTGACGGATACCAATTAAACTAAAATAATTGAAATAGAGTGAGAAAAATAATAATAATCGCAATATCTAGATACAATCTCAGAACTGGTGTCGCAAGTGCACGAGCGACTAGAATAATACAAATAATGGTCTGAATGAAAGTAAAACTCTCTGAAATACAATAAACAACTAAGATGAAGTAGAAGGGGACTTTAGGGTTGCGAACTCCGAGCAGCTTTACCTCAAGTCTCTAATTCAATAATCAATCCGAACAATCTACTGATCGTCGCTAGGACCGACTCCAAAATATGCACAAGAAGTGCAGAGTATAGTAAGAGTACAACCGACCCTATGTACTCTGTAATTGTCGAGCCTAATATCGATGAAGTAGTGACGAGGCTAAGGCGGGTCACTTACAATAACTTGTACGCAGTATAATAATAATAACAAGAAAGGAATAAAGAAAAGTGAGGCAGTTAACTTATGAAAATAAACTCAATCCTCAGAATCGGTAAAGAAACCAGAAACACCAGTACTCAGAATCTCGTACGAAAGCATCGAAAGGTAATGTAGTACAACAATGAGTAAAAAACACACAGTCACTTGCGGCGCACAACCGGATCCTACCTTACAAACACAATCCACCCTTATTTCATCTGTTACGGCGTGCAACCCAATCCTGCCATACAAACACAATCCTCCCTTATTTCACCATATCAATATCAATAGTAATATGTAAAATCTATTGCGACGCGCAACCCGATCCCACTATATAATCAGAGTCAATGCATATTCCTCCCTTATTTCACCATATCAAAATCACATATAAAATCCATTGCGGCATGGAACCTAATCCCACCATATCAATATCAATCCTCCCTTATTCCACCCGTTGCGGCATGCAACCTGATCCATAAAAAAAGTCAATGAATGTAATCAACTCAGCAACTCAAATCACAAGAATCTCTACGATTAACGAATATGAAGGAAAAACCATAAAGAAACCTTATACCAAATCAAGAAATGGTGCAATTAATACTAAGCAACAAGACAAGCCAAAAATATGACAGTTAAAGTGTACAAGTAAGACAATTAGGGCAAATAGCAATTAATCATGAAAGCATGGAAGAAACTAACATTTCAATACGAGAATAACAAATGAGAAGTAGCAAGTTTAGGCATAGGAGGCAATTAAAGCATGTAACAATTTAAGACAAGGAATAAAATAACTAATGGAATATGGAAAAGCATGGAAACAATTACCTTAACGGCGTATATACACTCATCACCTCGCATATACGCCACTACACGTGTAATTCACATAACACATAGCTCAAGGGTTCCTATTCCCCCAAATCAAGGTTAGACCCAACACTTACCTCGCTCCCCAAGAAATCAAAGCTCAATCGGGGCCTTTCCTCTAAAATCCGCCTCCATACCAGTTGAATCTAACAAAAATTGACTCAATAACATCAAATAATTCTAGACAAATCAATTACAATACATAAAGTTAAGATCTTTACACTTTTTCCAATAAGTCAATAAAAGTCAACCCCGGGCTTGCTTGGTCAAAACCCAAGATTTGGAAAAAAATTCATTTACCCCTTCACCCCCAGACCGATTATGTAAGATTTCGAAATCCGGCCTTAATTTGAGATCTAAATCCCAAAATTTACAACAAAAAAAAAATCCCAATTTTTCCCAAATCCCTAATTTTCTACCATGAAAGAACATATATTAATGTTAGAATTTAATGGGTGTTGATGAAAATAGAAGAAAACAAGTTAAAGTATATTAACCTATGAAAGGCTAATGAAATTGCTCTTCCAAATCACCTCTAGGCAAAGCTCTAATGAAAAGATAGTGAATAATGAAATCCCGTCTTTGGACATTTAATAGGCTGGGCGTTAGGCCTTCTTCGCCTTTGCGAAGGGACTGCCGCGTTCGCGAAGAACAATAGCCATAATGGCCTATGCATTCGCAAAGGCTTCTCCGCCAGGCCTTCGCGTTTTCGAAGGGACTGCCGCGCTCACGAAGCACAACAGCCAGAATGGCCTATGCGTTTGCAAAGGCTTCTCCGCCAGGCCTTCGCGTTCGGGAGCCACGACTCACATTCACGAAGAGCAAACCCAAATCCCCCTTCCCAGGTCCCTCAACACTACGCGTTCGTGGGAGACTCTCCGCATTCACGAAGGGCAAACCCCCAAAACTTCGCGTTGGCGATGAAGAAAAGCCTCCCCAGCCCAAATTACTCCTTGTGATCGTGAAGAAGAACACATCAGACACTAGCAGAAGTCAAAACCCAGAAATTTTCTAAGTTCAAAACTAAATGAACTTGCTCTCGCGATCAAAATAACACCTAAAACCATGAATCGGATACCAAAACAAATGAAATTTTCAAAGAAACTTAAGAAATTCCAATTTTTCAACCGCACGTCTGAATCATGTCAAATCAATTCTGTTTTGCACCAAATTTTGCAAATAAGTCATAATACTGAATGAATCTATACCAAGTTTCAAAACCGAAATCCGAACCCGGCAGCAAACAAAGTCAACTCATGGTCAAACTTAGAAAACCTTTAAACCTTTAAATTGCTAGTTTTTAACAAATTATGTTAAACCAGGGTAGGGACTTCCGAATTCGATTTCGAGCATAACCCCAAGTCCCAAATCACTATCCAGACCCACCGAGATCGTCAAAACACTGATCCGGGTCAGTTTACATAAAACGTTGACTGTATTCAACTCAAGTAAGTTTTAAGGCACGATTTCAAATTTTCATCATTTTTTCTCATAAAACCTTTCCGGAAGAAGACACAGACTACACACGCAAATCAAGAAAGGCTAAATAGAGTTACTCAAGGTATCAAAACACCGAAATGAAAGGTAAAATTATAAATGACTGATGCGAGGCTAGAATTAATAGTTTTACATGTTATATGCCCTACATTTTATGTGCGTTAATGATAAAATACACTTTTTATGTGCATAATAGAGTTTATTTCATGTGTAGGTGAATTGGATATGGAAACCGAGCTAAATGGATGTAAATACATCGAAAATACGCTCAAGAGGCGAGGAGGTGTGCACCGGGCTATAGCCGGGTGCCAGAGCCCAAACGCCTGACCCTGCCTGGCGTTAGCCAGCCGTTGAGTCCAAACGCCAGCTTTAGCCTGGCGTTAGAGTCCAAACGCCAGCCTTAGCCTGGCGTTAGCCAGGCGTTAGGGCCCAAATGCCATGTCCCAAGTTCGGTCAATTTCGAGTTTTGACGAGTTTAAGTGTTTCCCGGTTGGAATAGAAGTTTACTACACGTTTAGGGTTCGTCCTAAACATATAAATAGACCTCGTAAACACAACTTGAAGGAGCGGGGAAGGCATACGAAGGATTCGAAGAGAGAAAACCATTGAAGTGACAAAACATTGATTTTTACATCTTTTATTCATTACTTTGTAGTTCAATTATGCAATTTATTTTGGGTTTGATTCTTATGAACATGTCTAGCTAACTTCTTTAATCTAGGGTTTTGGTAGAACCCGTTGGGGATGAATTTGATGTGATATTAATATAGTGTGGTTGATTAATCTCTATTTGTTCAACTACGTTCTTGTTGTAGTTGATTGAAAGGNAGATAACGATACCTCGGGTGCAATCTAAAGTGAACTGTAATGCAATCTAGCTAGCGTAACTTGAGAGAGTGCGTCTAGTAAATTATCATAATTACTTGAGAGAGATTTATGGTAGATAGAGTGTTCATGATTGATAGAGACAACTAATTAAACTATAAGAAATATCCGAGAAAGAATTCACCAACGGGGGAAACCAAACCTTAAACCTTATCATTATTATTTACAACACATTGTTAGTAATTGCGCTTATTATTATTGTCAATAGAATTAGTAAAACATCACCAAGTTATATTAAAAAGTCTTGAGAGAATTGACTGAGTAAAAGTTGTGTATTCTAAAGATTTGATTGATACATAAATTCTCTGTGGGATCAACTCTGGGCATAATACCCCGGATTATATTTTCAATGCCTGTTTAGTCTTTTATTAGACATATTGATCGTGATCAAATTTTGGCGCCGTTGCCGGAGAATTAACGGTATTATCAATTTAGTTGGAAGAAATACAAAATTCTGAAATATAGTCAATTGTCTTCAAATTTTCGTTTTCACATTGAAAGTTTAACGTTTTCTAAGTGTTTCAGGTGCATCCTAGAAACTCATAGAGGATTGGTGAAGTAATTAAAGCCTTATCAGACCCCGAGAAAGTTTTCAGGACCATAAACCGGACCAACCGGAAAAGCAAACATCAACCACAAATTGAACAAATTGAAACAGACATGAAAGATGCACATAACCGGAACAATCATGGGGATGATGTGGTAGACCCAATCGCTCAGATAGGGGCAGAGGCTCCTTTATATGACTGGGCACAACCCACAGCTGAGAATTTGGCCACAGCG